>JAMKCH010080600.1:0-16226 GCA_023653785.1 Ophioderma brevispina | reverse complement strand
TTCTAACGCGATTGGTAGAAGCTTAGATCTAAAAGAGTTTAAAAGGGTTGTTTCTGTTTTTCTTAAGAACCATTTTTTCAAGATTTTGGAAAAAAATGGAAGGGTTGAAATTGGTCTTAGTTTTTAAGGATATTGCGTTCAAGTCCAGAGTTCTTTAAAACATCATTAAAAAATACATTGCTGCTGGGTGTGCGTCGGGCTTTCCCGCGAGATATCAAGATGGTCAGCCAACATGGCAGCCAAAAAATCTTGAAATCTCTAAAACTTGGCATGGTAAAAATGTAGTAATATCAGAGCAATCAAAAATAATGTGTGTCATGGGTCACAATAGAATGTAATTTTGGCCATAAGCAATTATAATGGAATCCCAAACTTTAAACAAGCGTCTCACATATCCAAAATAAAGTTCAATACGCGACCAAAATGGTATGTTTTCAATTTGGTTTTTATTGGATGTTGACATTATTCCAAAAAAAATCAGAAGTCTGCGGTTGAGTTGGTCATTTTCCAAGATACATATTAATTATTTCATTGAAACATTAATTTATATTGGTGGCTAATAATGTAAATTTGTAGCATGGTGTTTTTTTAAAAAATTTTTACATTTTTGGGTTGCCATATTGGCTGACATTCAAAGCGTTTAAAAGTATCGGAAAATGTGGTAACTATGTCCAATAAATAATTAACTATATATTTTAAATGTTCACCTATATATTTGCTAAGATCAAGAATTTTTTCTAAATGCATCTGTTGGGCAGCCATTTAGAACTTGATGTATGTGTGACAACTTTTAAAATGTGTAAGAAATGAATTATTGGATCTAGTAGATATTTCTTCACATAAAATTTATGATGTGTTGCTGATGATTATAGCAGCTAAGGCTTCCACTTGGACGCCATCTTGAAATATCGGTAGAGCCACTGCCCAGAGCTGACAGACAGTATTTTACGATGTGGGTGGACATGTGGAAGAAGACCTTTCATCCCATGTTGTTAGCAGTTACGGTGCTTTACGTGTGAATAAATTTACTGGGCTCCCGCTTTATAAGGTAAGTGAGCTCAGAAAGTACTAGGATTTGAATGTAATTTGAAAATACTGATCACATGAAATTCATATAGAATCTATTTTGAAAATTGAAAAGCTAGCATATACAATTAATATTTTGTGTTATATGCTAAAGTCAGAATAGCAAAAAAAATTCAATTACCATGTAAAAATAAAAACAAGAAAAAAACCAATAAATATAATAAAAACACATATTTTTAGAACGAGCACGTTAAAATACAGCTAAATATAGGCCGCCAATATTAAGTGGGAAATTACTGAGCTATAGGTCTGTACGGAGCCCGTTTTATACATGTAGGTAAATTAAAATGTTGCTATTATAATGTTTTTAGTGCCATTTTACACAAAAAAAAAACATTGAAGTTGAGGAAGAATAGTGTTAACTCTATAGCAGGGTAACATGTTAAATATCGCTGTCCAAATAATGAAAAAAAAAACCAACAACAAACAAAATATAAACAAACAAACCAAAACATAAGACGATTCAGTTTCAGTTTATTTACCAAAATGGCATATGAACAATATAGAGTATAAATAGACATTGGCGGCCTGTTGACGGAAATGAGCAAGATCGAATAAGACGGCCACCATGCATTTATAAGTATACAAATCTTAACGATATGAGTGTGAGGTTTTACCATCACACGCATAAAAGGCATTACAGATTGTTTTATAAAAAACTTCATACAATAGGATGTCGGTCATTAATAATTAAATAGCATAATCTAGGCCTAGGCTGGATATCTACCGGGCCATAGGCCCTATGAAAAGAAATGACAGTTCTGTTTTCAAAGGAGAAAAAGGTACTTACCTTTGTATAGACCAAACGAGGGATATTTCCAGGCATTCAAGTAGGTTCAAAAGGTTCAAAGAATCAAAGTTCCAAAATCCAGTTTAATTCAAAATCCGATTCTAACATTTCAACTGAACATTAACCGCAACATCACTCTTTTCTCCAACCAGTAATCCTTCAAAAGCAGCTTCAAAAAGTCAAACAAAGTATCGAGGCAACGCCCATACTACAAAGATTCTGCCGGTTTGACATCAACTATATGTTGTGCATATGCACAACCCATTGTTAAAATTGAACGTCGCGGCTCTGTGGTTTAACAACCTCCAATTGTAATCTCCTGCCAACGATGGTGTGAATGGGTAAGGTGTCCGTATGATCTCATCTTGCTGTGAAAGCGTCAATAGATCTCCATCAGTGGGACATCAGGTAGGCATGGCAGGAAGTTCCTGATTGCCGTTTTCGTATAGACCGGAGGCCTAGGCCTGGCGTAGTGGTGCGCGTGTGCTGGTCCTGGAATATCCGTTAAAGGTGTAGGGCTACTCACTGTGCTAGCCGAGGGCATTACTTTGCGGGCTATAGCTCCGAGAAATTCAAGAATTGACCATCAATGTCTTACATAATGCTTTATAATCTGCTCACTGGTGCCACTCACCGACATTTGGTCACGATTCTCAAAGCCCACTTCTGTCGTAGGGTGAACAGGGTTGGCGCAAACAATGGTTGGTGTGGATCTTAGAACATCCGCCGCTCGGTAGAAAAAACTTTCATTTTCTTGGCGAGGGTTATTCTGGCCAACTGCCCATTCAATACCACGACTCATCTCCTGTTGGTACTTTTTCCTTTGGTGTTTGCCAAAAAGCTGGACAAACACTGGGATGCAACGTGGGCGGTATTTCAGGAAATGATTCAACTGGACATTGCTTTACGCCGGAACTGCCATACATCCTTACCTCCCACTGCTCATCGTCGTCTCCTCGCGATATTTCTTTGTCAGTGATACGCGGCGATTTAGTAAGTTGAATCCCTCGCCGTCCACTTATACATAAAATTGCTTGGTGGCGTCATTGTGACAAAACGCAGATTTTATTGCCCGCCGATTGCATTAAAAACATCCATAATGTCAATGAAACTTTGTTTCTGCAATCCTCTAGGAGGTATCCTGTTCAGTACAGGAGATCCTGGATTAGAGAAAAATCTGCTTGTGGCACTCCTTGCTGCTTCACAATTACCAAAGACCTCCTTCTTCAAACTTAACAGAAATGCTTGAAGACTTTACCATTTGATTGAAGTCTGTGTATTTTGACCAAATCCCAACCATGAATATCTTGAAAGTGGCGTTGCAGGCCCGAATCTTATACCTTGCATTGATTTCTTGATACAACGTCACGTCCATTTTGCGAAAGCCCCGCCGTAGAATTGCTCTTCAAGTACGCATCCAGATCCCAGCAACCGATATAGCTTCTACATTATCCAGGCTGCTCCCCGTGGCTACAGCATAGGTGACAGACTCTTGAAGCGAATTTAATTGACGCTTTTGTGTTTTTTTGAATCGGCCTCGTTAGTACAGTGTTTAGCAGAGGATTGTGCACTTTGTGATTAAAAGCATGAATGAAATTTCACAGAGGTAAGTGTGGCCCATAGGCAATAATTTTACGATAGTGCCAGTTTGTACCTGGTCATAATATGCTGGAGAGGGCGTTGACGTTCGTTTTCAAAATGGGCCCCAAAAATAGCCTAAAATGACAAAAGTACACCTGAAAAGATGACATTGCAGATGATAGTGATGTATTTTTTATCAACTGCTCGATCTGGTAATGTCTTAAGTTTCACTGATACATTCAAAAGAGGGCGCTTTTCAAAATGGCTGCCCAAAATCCATATTAAGCCACGAGAAGTGGGCGGTGTGAGTGCAAAACTCTATCGCTTGTCCCCAAAATGGTAATTTTCACATCCCCCGACCCTGACTTCTTAGCCATGTATGCATCAATCCATCTTTGCCTAGAGGGACCACTCAAACCATCAAGTGACGCGTACCGAGGCAGTTGATCCAAGAAGGTGAAAAATCACTACGTCGTCCCGCTTATGCTCTGATATGCTCTGAACCCTGACAAAAAGGCTTGACGAAAATTGCCGAATTTTCCATTTAATTGTGCCAAAGTTTACGTTCAAAAAATTCAGAAAGTTATACAGGCCAAGCATCAATACAAATAATTCTGCAGGTTTTGACATCAACTTAGTGTGCATATGCCCCAAACAATTGTGATAATTGAACGTCGCGGCTCTGGTGGATTTAACACCCCCCAACATTTAAAATCTCTGCAACGATGGGTGGGAATTGGTCAGGTCACGTAGATCTCATCTGCTGTGAAAGCGTCAAGAGATCTCCATCAGGTTGGACATCAGGTAGGCCTGCACGAAGTTCCCTGATTTGCGTAGACTCGTTAGGCCTAGGCCTAGGCTTGTGTGGTGGCGGGTGCATGGTCCTGGAATAATCCGTTGAAGGTGTGGGCTACTCACTGTGTAGCCGAGGGCATTTACTTTGCGGGCTTAGATCCGGCATTCAAGCCATTTTACCATCTCGTCTTACTATAATGCTTTATACTCTGCCTCACTATGGTGCCCACTCACTGACATAATGTCACGATTCTCAAAGCCATTCTGCCAGTTAGGGGACACAGGTTTGCGCGCAAAACAATGGTTGGTGTAGACTCTAGAACATCCTGCGCTGGGGCGAAAAGTAATCTTTCATTTTCTTGGCCGAGGTATTTGGCCCAAATGGCCCATTGCAATCAACGGCTCATCCCCTGTTGGTGCTTTTTCCTTTGTGTTGCCAAAAAGCTGGACAAACCGTGAGGCAACTTGGAGCTGTATTTCAGAAATGATTCAACTGGACATTGCTTATCACCTGGAACTGCATACATCCTACCTCCCACTGCTTCATCGTCGTTCTCGCGAATATTCTTGGTCAGTTGATCGCGGCGCTTTATGTAAGTTGATCCCTCGCCGTCCACTTCTACACTAAAATCTGCGAGTCATTGAACGCATATTTTCTTGCCCGCGATTGCATAAAAACATCAAATGTCAATGAACACTTTGTTCTGCAATCCTCTAGGAGTATCCTTGTTCAGTACCAGGAGATCCTTGGGATGTAGAGAAAAATCTGCCCCTTTTGGGTGAAAAGAGGCACTCTTGTGCTTAACACTACCAAGACCTTCATTCTTCAAACTGAACTAGATGCCTTGAAGACTTTACCACTTTGCTTGAAGTCTGTGTCTTTGAACAAATCCCAACCAGAATAGCTTTGAAAGTGGCGTTGCAGTCCGAAATCTTAATACCTGGCATTGATTCTTTGAATACAACGTTCCGTCCATTTTGCGAAGCCCCGCGTAGAATTTGCCAGAAGTACGATCCAAGATCACCAGCCAACAGATATAGCCTCTACATTTATCCAGGCGGCTCCCGTGGTACGCATTATGTCTGACAGATCTTGACAGCGTAGTAATTTGACGCTTTGTGTTTTTGAATCGGCCTCTTAGTACAGATGTAAGCAGATGGATTGTGCCACTTTGTGATAAAAGCATGAACTTTCACAGAGGTAAGTGTGCCATATGCAATAATTTTCAATAATTTTACGATATGTGCCCAGTTGTACTGTCCTAATATGTCCTGGAGAGGGCGTTTCAAAATGGCCCCCAACAAGCCTAAAATGACAAAGTACACTGAAAATGACATTTGAGATGATATGATGTATTTTTATCAATCTGCTCGATCTGGTAAGGTGTTTCAGTTTCACTGATACATCATAGAGGGCGCTTTTCAAAATGGCTGCCAAAATCCCACTATTAAGCCAGCGAAGTGGGGCATTCTGTGAGTGCAAACTCATACGCTTGCTCCAAATGGTTATTTTCACATCCCGCATACTTCTTATGCCTTATGCATCAATCCCATCTTTGCTAGGGGGACCACTCAAACCATCCCGTGACGTACGATGGCAGTGTGAGCCAGAAGGGCAAAAAATTACTAAGTCCGTCCCGCCACCTTATGCTCTGATATGCTCGAACCTGACAAAATGCTTGACGAAAATTGCCGAATTTTCCCATTATTTGCCAAAGTTTACGTTGAAAATTGGTCGAAATTCCCCGAAAGAAGAGTGATAAAAATACATATTTTGTCCACATCTTATTACCATTTTCAAACCACAGCGCACTCCGCCACCCCCGGTCGTTCACAACTTGAAAACCATCGAAAGAGAGTCATCACCATCCAGAAAAAATGCAGTAAAAGGGTTGTGTCCTTTTCATCATAGGGGACTTCATGCACGGAATGGATTAAGGTTTCCCATTTCTTTAGGTACTCTTGTATCTGCCTAGGCCTACATGTCAGTGGGTTTTGTTGTAAAAAGGGATGCAATTAATAGTGGTCATTTGTCATTTCTCTCTGGTTAAGCGCAACAAACAAGCAACATAAATGGGAAAAAGTATTTTGAAGTGTCGTTTGTCGTTTATCTCAATTATTTGCCCTGTGCGTGCATGTTGGTACTAAATGGTGCAAGGGTATATATTCCTGTGGTTAGACTCTATTAGGGTCATGCGTCAGTAAAGTTAATTGCAGAATGTTGTTCAGGGATTAGGGCTCTTTTTGAACAGGAAGGGCAAACAGGTCTACTTTTTATGACATGGCCCGGGAGCATTGATCCGCTATCTTATTATGGCCCCGATCACACCATAGACACAGTGACTTGTACTTACACAGAGCAGGAAGGATGACTTGGAGACAATGAGAAGTGGATTTGGCCACTGTCCGTGCAGACGATGGCGGCCCCCTCCTCCTACTCTTATGCTTGCTTACTGCTGCTTATACTACATACACTACTACTACTAATACCCGGAATCTAGCACGGATCATCCGGCTATTACTATCCTGCATGAAGTGTCGCCAAGCTGTATTTGTGTCTACACTCCAGCGTGCCCTTTTCAGGATGTATAATAAGTTTTCGGTGGCAGCCCCTTGTCCAAGGTCCATGTGTTGGTTCCCAGAGATAGAACGAGTCTACTAGTACACAGCTCAGGGTGGCGGTTCTTAACAGTGGCTTGAGGCTGCATTCCTTTCTTGTTGCAACCTTGTCTCCAACCGTAGGAATTCACCATAAAGCACAGAGTTATGAAACCGTTGTCTCCAGTTGATGATGTTAAGCACTGTCCTCAGCATTCTGTTGTAACAGCCTTGAGGGACTGTCTCCGGAATACTGGGGTTAATGACCCATGCTTCACACGCATACAGTAATACTGATTCTACAATTGCTCCAATCTTGCTGGAAATATACCAAATTTAATTAAAAAGACACTGGCACATTTGAAAAATAGTGGGCCCTCAAGATTTTTCAAAGCGATATTTTTGCATGGTTGGAAGGCTTTTATATACTAGTACAAAAGCCCTCACCCGCAATGATTAAGACCAAATCGCCTCCTTATGGGTAAACAGAACGGATTGTATATTTAGCGTCGCGGCGAGCTTCGTTAAATTCAGCAGACGACGAAATGGGAGTTTAACACAAGAGACACGGATGTTCCCAGCTAGCACACTGTGATTGGTCTATGACTTTGTGGTTGTGTATTATCAGTGAGTACGGGTGTCAAAAAGATTCATGTAATACACACATGTTGATTAAAGTTATGGAAAAACTTATAAGTTGGCCTACGAAGTTACCTGGATGTCTTTATCCTCATATCAATGTCTCTCATCTTTTGGGGTATGGTTATTTTATGTGCTAATATATCTTGTTATTCCAATGGCCTAGACTATCATTTGAGAGCAAATTGAAGAAATTAATATTTGTGACAATGTGCAGTGAGCTTTAACGGCCAACATATTGGATCTTCCATATTGGTGCATCTGGTTAGGGCTTTCCATGCCTTCCTGATTTTGATATCGGCTTCTGTGGCTTCTACCATGATCCATGGTATTTGAAGTCATCGACCTCCTTCAGAACTGCCCCTGTAGCGGTTCTCAGTGCCTCATGTTAGGTATATATTGCATGCCATTACCTCTGTCTTTTTAGCATTCAGGCAAAGCCCATCTTATTGCTTTGTTTCTACCCTCCAGAGTAATGTAATAGATGCGAATCTGGTTACATAAGAGGCAAATGTCATCCGCAAAGTCCAACTTCATTAAGTGGGACAGCTGCGGACTCTTCTGGGCTTTCTTGGTGTTATTGTGAATACATGGCGGCAAACCTCATTTCAATAAAAGAAACTCACCCAAATATCAAAGAATTTTACGCAATACGAGTGAAACCACGGTTATTCCATGACATCGCATACTACCTCGTCCTCGTCCGTTATTCATTGATCTTAATGATCGACGATTTTGGAATTAAGACAATATTCTTTGACAACATTATAAACAAATTCAGATAGTTTGTCAAGATTTCACTTTAGTGTAAACCAATGGCGATGTTTAAAATTGGGATTTCTGGCGCCCTCCCCAATGTCAAAAGGTAAAACAGCTGGTCCTTGTTGACATTACCATCCAACGCATATGACACAGTATGCATCGAGGTCTGGCAATCAAACTTACTGTTACAGATCATGCCTGCACATATACATTTATAGCTATCAAATTCAAACTTCGTCCACCAGACCAGCGATTGACACTAGGTAGACCAAGAAATGGTTGTTACAAGGATTCGCCAAGCTCACTGCGAGATACAATTTCAAGGAAAATATGGTTATGTAGATGATCTCACAATGCTGAAAAACCACCGAGCGGAAAGTTTATCAATTAAGCTTCCTGCGCAAGGCCATAAACATGGTTGGTAAGTACCAAGGACCAGTGGCACAATATAGTTGAGCAATTAAAGAGTATCAACAGCCAACATCTAAACAAAAGGAAGCTAGACGTGAGCGAGCTAGATATGTCAACAACATTAATGACTTGATTTTCAATATAATACTAGTGGGAGTAAGCTTGACAGGTCATTCTCCTTTCATAAAACTGAACAGTACATCTGGTAAAAGCACTGTAGCACGCAGTGCATCAACTATCGTACCGTGTATGCCAGGAATTTAGACGCAGAACACTTTTTGTTTGACGTGAGTCTTTGCAAGACTTAGTGATCTATTAGTGGTTGCCTACCCAGTTTAGCTCCTCTTAGTGCTGCAGGCATTACTAATTATAATTTAGAGACAAGCAGTAATTAAACCTAGCATGAGAGCTTAGAGCCATAAAGTAAATCCCCATCCACCATCACAGCATCAACAGAGATCAGTGCCGTCTCACCTCAAATCCAGACACCAAATGCTCCATCGGAAAGGGGAAAATTGTTTCATCTTTCCTACCAAATGAGACTATTATGCTCAATGAGGTAGCAAGAGGTTGCATGAGAAAAGGGTTTTGACATTCTTTTTCCTTTTTATTGCTGAACGTGAACAATCCATACTGTTTAGAAATGACAAAAAAGATAATGGGAGAAAGAAGGACAAAGTATTCTAAAAGAGTTAGGCAAGTCAATGTTCCAAAATCAAGCTATCGGTTCAAAGGGCGATTTCTTTGGAAACGATCTGTCCAACAGTGCTGTGGAAGACATTTCAATCCCCCCCCTTCCCCTGCCAGCATTTTATCACTATGGATGAATGATTAGTCACAACTGCTGGGGTTATGGAGGTGGTTAAGCAAGTGGTCATGCACATTGACACACTTACCACTGATGAGTGGTGATCCGACCATATGACGTATTCAGCAACATACTCTTGAGGTCCAATGGGCACCTGCTTGATGCCTCCTCCACAGTGCGGTTATAAGTGCAGCAACTTGGCGTCTGTGGCGCAAAGAAGAAAAGCAATTTTGAATTTTGTAGGTCATTATTCATCTATGCGATAAATATCTTTACAGCCGTTTCTCTAGATATTATCTATATACACACAGATTGGTTGCTTCAAGGCCACCAAAATGTGGAATGGTTTGATGGACAGCCAACTTGTTAGTACAGATATGAACACCATTCAGCTTATCTCCAGGGTCACATTCAAGAAGAAGGATACAATAAGAAGGTACGAAAATACAAAATTGCGAATTTCTTAAAGATATGCGACCGATTTGCACGTAAAGATTGGGCACACGTGGATACTAAGGCTTCAGATTATATAAAAATCTCCACATTTTTAGGAAGTCGGGGGACGAGGTGGGGATACCGAAACGAAATGCCCCTTTTAAAAAATTAATACGTAAGGTCACTTTCCATTAACAGACTTAGTCTTATCAAATTGCTCAAAGTTACACAGAATGCTAGACCCAACTAAATAACCCAACAAACATCAAATACTTAATGCATGTGCCTGCTCCCCTGTTACGCTGCGGGTGGAAAGATGATTTCTTAATAGAAAAAAACACGAAGATCTATTTTGTTTCCTTTAAGATGGAAAGAAGAGGTTCTCATGAAGTCAATGTAGTAATTTTGCATCGGGAATTTCAAGTGCTCAAATGCTGAAAGACCGAAATCGGACCAAGTTGATTTGGCCTCTCATATTTGATTAAGCATATCTTTGTTCTACGGATCGGATTGGAATGAAATAAAGGGCAAATAAAGCTCATATTATTGGCTTCAAAGTGATTTTGAACAAAGGACACATGCGACTTTGTTTTTATAAAAATGCCTTGTCAGATGATCTTACATTGAGGGGGGCAGCCGGTATGGCGATGCTTCTCTGTATGGCTATCAAAATTCAATGACAAAGAACTTTCTAAGTCATGTGTTTAGTGTGTTAAAAGCGCCATCAAGTATACTCCTGTGCAAAAAAGACCCTCTCCTATAGTGTTGCTTTTGTAGGCTTTCTTAACTGATGATAAGGAAAGTTTCCATTTGAATAATGATGCAAGGCTTTGCTTCAGTGATTATCAGTTTTCTTGAAAAACATTCATGTCATCCTTAGAATTCCCTTTGTCGATACAAAAACAAAAAGAAACGAGCCATTACAGGATGACATGTCTTGGTTAATTACAGAAAAAGGGGTTAGTGGGTTAAATTCATTTCAGTAACTGTGGGGCCAGAAATCGCAAGTGACCTCAGATTTTGCTAAGGAGCCATGAGTGGAATTTTAGAGTCCTGTGACTACATACGTCAGTCGGGGTTTTTTTTCACAGGGAGCTATAATCACGTTGATATCTCTGAATGGCAGATGATCCTGAAATATGAAAATATCACCAATCAAACAGGTTTCAGTCATAAAGTGCTGTAGAGTAAATCCCTTGCTTTTATTTTTGATATTATGGGATTTGGTGGGCAATTCTTGAAAGCGCCCTCTCGGACAAACCTGACATCCAGAGATTGGGCACATATCTGCAAAATGTTATCTTAGTCTATGCTACAAACTGTGGAAAATTGGGTACTTTTATCACAAAGTGCACAATTCATCATATATAGAGAGATTAACAGCTTTACACGTCAAGTAAATCCACAAGATCTGATTCATTTACTAGCGCCAATCGAGGCAGTCGCTCACTGATCTCTATACACTGATGGCTATCGCCGCTTCGTCGAAGTGGAGGAAACCGGAACGGAATATTGCACGGCGTCGGCCCTTTTGCTCTACCCAAGAACCCGGTCGTGAACGTAAAAGGAATAGGGAAAACTACGGAAAAGGGACCAGAATTAGGCGATGAATCGCGCGTATGTCAAGGTTTTTTGTCAATAAATTATTGGATTGATTTTCGAGTAGTTGGGTGGGTAAGTTCGAACAAAAATATGATTCAAAAATGTTTTAAAAGTCTTTAAAATTCCATATTTCAGGGTTTTCAGTCACAGACACAAATAATGTCATGAAGTAAGTACTTTTGACTTTACTAGTATTCAAATATATATTTAGATATGATTTTCCGCTTTACTAACCCCCCCCCCCCCGAGCAATTAATTGGTAAGCCCCTAAAGTGATGGACGGGGGTACCGGGGGGGGAGGAGAAGTAGCATCTCGTCATACTCTTTACACGGGTTTTAAGAGATTTGGGGGGCATGCCGTTCTATTTAAAATATACTTAAGGATATTTTGGCATTGAAATAAAACCCGAGTTGTGTATTTTTTCTTGGAGAGTATAGCAAAAGTGTAACTTTTTTGTATATGGCTACACTGAAAATATTAATTAGTCAAAAATAGTGTCTTATTTGACTAATGAAATATAAGCATGCCCATGTTTTTTTTAGAATTCCACCAAAATAGTGCTAAAAAGTGGTTTGAAATTAAAAAGAATTTTTAAAATTTTGAAAAAAACAAAAAATTAAAAAACTGAAAAAAATAAAAAACTTAAAAATTAGGACTTTTTCAAATACAAAATTCGTCAAAAGACTAATAAGCCAAAAATGACCAAGTGTACTTAAATTCGTCCTTTGTAAGCTTGACAAACAATTCTAGTCATTTGGTGAGTCTAAAGTCGACTTTAATTAGTCAATTAACATTTGACATATTAAAATGAGTCATTAATTTGTCATTTTAAAGTGTAAATTTAGAGGTATGAAAATATTGTAATCATGAAACTAGTTTAAAATATGGGAAGGATATATGCCAGCATAGCAAACATGTTTCCACCATGGAAGTACATATGAATGATTTGCATGACTAATTTTTATTAGTCAACTAAGACACTTTTTGACTAATTAATATTCTCAGTTTGTATTTTAAAGAGGTATTTAGTCAAGTATGCGAACAGGGTCCCACAAGGCGGCTAATTTACTGCAAACTTGTCCACTTATAAACAAAACCCTGCCCCAAACTAGTATAATTTCAAACAACAAAAGGGCTCAGGTTAGACTCTGTAGGGGTTATTTCACGAAAATACGGTCATGTTAGCCTTTATCGGGGTTTTCACAAGTTTTCACTTGCAGAAACCCTGGAATGAGCATGTCACCCCCCCCCATACGGATAAATCTCGCTTGAAGAAAAGATAATGCACTCTATGGGAGTAAGTAGTATACTGCACAAAATCATTGTTTAAATTAACTTGGAAATTAAAATTAGAAGGAACTGAATTTTGGTCCTTGAACTGGGAAAGTTTTTGTAAAGGTTGTTGACACTGTTTGGAGATAAATGTAAAGATCACGAGCTATCAGTGGGCGTAACCAGGGGGGGGCAGGGGGGCAGACTCCCCAGGACAACTAAAATGGGGACGAGAAGGGGTAAAATGGGGACGGGAAGAAGGGGAAAAGAAGGGGAAGAAGAGGAGAAGAAAAGAAAGGGAAGGAGAAGGAAAGAGAGAAGAAAAGGGGAAGGAGAAGGGAAAAGAGAGAAAAAAGGGAAGGAGATGAAGGGAAAAAGAGGGAAGGAGAAGGGAAAAAAGGACGAAAGGAGAAGGAATGTAAAAGAGGAGCAGAAAAGGGGTGATGGAAAAAAGGGAAGGCGAAGGATTCATAACTCCATAATTTTTGGAGAGTTACCTATTGATTTTTGTCCTGCCTCAACCCCCCCCCCCCCCCTTCGAATTTCGAACCAGACAACTGGAAAAACAATATGGGTCCACCCGCGAGCGTATTAGCGGCCGGAAAAAAATTGGGAAACTTCTTGAGTCTGGCACCCCCGGGAGGCTCCGTTGGTTACGCGCCTGGAGCTATCCCTTAGGCCTATATCCATTTCTACACGTGTATCCAGCAGTGAAAAGACTCACGTGTTAAAGCTAATTTAAATTTCCCATGGAATTATTATAGCATTTTAGAGCACAGCTATATAGTTAGACTAGTACAGTGGCAATACACGTGCACACAGTATTATTAACAGTGTATAGGCTACACGTGTACCCACCAGTATCATCACTAACTCGGTCGCAAAATTGCCTAAAATCCATTAGTTACTTCTACTCAAAGTTAACTTTCAGCAAAACGGGAAAAAATCTCAGACAAATTCCAAACGATTGATATTTTTTTCAGATTTGACCAGGAAAGTACTTGATAAAGGCAACATGTATACTCATCCCATAGAAACCCGTCCAACCGAGTGAATGTTTTGGGGTAGAGCAAAAGGGACGCTGTACAACTTCCGGTTTCTTCAACGGCTCGGCTATTCAATAGCGTGGAGACAGCCGAAGCCAGTGTGGAGAGATTCAGTGAGCGCTTCAGTGGAAGCCATGTTATCGTCTGCCAAGGAAAACTTTTGTCATCATCCGTAGTCCACTGCTTCTGATGGAAAAGTTCCATTCATTGCTATGGCGTTGTACAATCGTAGCGAACGGGAGATGAAAATACGAAATTACGTGTTAACAACCTCTTCATCAGAATTCGTTGTCGCTCATATGTACACGCATGGAATGTTTAACGTAAATCGTGCGGGTGGAAATAGTGGCATTATTTGATAGTAAAATATCAACGCGTTAATAGTTTTATTTATAGACCATTGAGATGATTGGTAACTCTATTGAATAGTCACGTGGCAAAATAAAACCAATTAAATGACTAGAATCTATGTATGAGTAATATAACAACAAACATTGAATGAAAACATGACGATATCAGTGCAAGGCAAACAATACGAGGACAGGGGTGCAAGAATGTTGAATGAACAATTAGTACTATAATAATTTCAGTTGAATATGAAAAATATTACCAGCACTACTGCTACATTGAAAACGGTTTCCTTGTCTGCATACTTGAGATTTAGAAGGACACCGGCATCTATGACTAGGCAAAATCGTTTAGAGCTGGAATTTGCAAGATACTTGAGAACTGATCGTCCAGACATCTTGTAGGTAAATAAAAATTCTTTAAAAAAGGAAAATGCGGCGCCCCAAGGAGTGAGTTTTGTTGGGTTGTTCTATGTGGTTGGGAAAAACTTATGTGTGAAAGAAACGGTAGGACACAATATCAGATGAATTCCCGTGAAGTTTTATTGCCAACTTGCTTAGTACAAAAAGTGTTTGAAATACGAATATATATTATGAGAAATACAAGAAGATAGTATGAACAGTTTAGGTGTTGGTGAACCTTTTTCAGACGTAACCGTAGCATTATAAACTTTGTCACCACCTAGGGTCCCTGTCTGACTACAGACCACAGGGCCCCTTTGCAACTATACCAGGGGCCCTTTACAGATGCCCCAAAGTCCCAAGGGTCTTTTCTTCATTTCGAACTATCCAAGACCCCTTCCACACCTGTCTGGAGCCCTTCACAGCTGTCACAGAGCGTCTTCCTAACTAACCACAGATCCCCCTTATATTACAAAAAAGAGTGATGACCATTTCCCAAGAAACCCAGGTCACTCCTTCCAATACACCAGGACACATTTCTACATTACCTCCACACCTTATCCTTTTTATTCTATAGGGACAATTCCAAACTACCCATCCCAACGACCATGTCCTTTTGGTATTACAATTGATTCCGTCATGGCTATATGATTATTGGACAGAAAGCGCTTTGACGGAATTATAAATGGCAATTACCTCTTTGAGACCATGAAACCTATTACCATGATTTCCTTCTCAACCTCACAGAGTTCATTCCCAAATACCCCGGGGTTCTCTTTCTACCAACGTCAGGGTTCCACATTACAAGGGGTGTTGGCCAACACCCCTTCCACCAACACAACCATCCAATTCAGGTTCTCATTTCAACAATTGAAAAAAATTAACTTGAAAAAAACCAATATATTTTAATTATTTTTATAAAATTGAGTTTATATTTAGTTTTTGATTCATTTTATTTTTATTCTATTTGTTAAATCTTATGTTATTTTGGGTCAATTTGTCAATTTCTATTTTATTTTTTATAATTGTAAAAAAAACATTTTTCTTCGTATTTCTTTTTTTTTAATGAGTTGTCTTTTTTTTCATTTTTAATATTTCGGGTGTTATTTCGTTACATTATTTGTATTACTTTTTAGTTTTAATATTATGCTCATTTTAAATTCTATTTTATGGTTCATTAATTTTGTTCGTATTCGACATTTTGATTATTTCTTTGAAACTTTTAATTACTTATAACGTTGTTCGTATTTATGCTCGTTTCCCTGTTAGATTTAGTTTATTGCTTGTTTTATTTAATAGTTGTTTCCTAATACCACGCCACATGTTCTTGCTTTTCATATTTTATCAACGTGATTTTTGTGTATTTAGTTGCATTTTGTTATTATTGTTTTACATTTATTTTTGTTTATTAATTTTGTTATTAGGTAATGGATATTGGATATATTAGTTTCCAGTTACCCGCCCGCCCTGTGAATTTTCATTTTGTCAAAACGTCATTATTTTGTTTTTTTAAAAGTCATATTTTCGGAAATCTTAAATACAGATCATAAACTTTCAGCGTCTCATAATATCAGGCATGTCATTCTGAGCATTTTAAAAACAATATTGTTTTGTGGCTGAGGGGGTTTACTTAGTGAGTTAATAATGAAAA
>JAMKCH010080597.1:0-10903 GCA_023653785.1 Ophioderma brevispina | reverse complement strand
ACCCGGGCCAACACCCATACTTCCAAGACCACACCCCAATCCCAGACCACCACCCCATATCACTGCACCCAACCCCACGGGACCACACCCATACCGACCACACCCTACACCTGACCACACCCACCCATGACCACACCCCCATACCCCGGACCACACCTCCATACCCCCACTACCACCCCATACACTGGACATACCCCTGACCACACCCCCATACTCCTTACCACCACCCCCATACCCTTCGACCACCACCCCAAATCAAATCTAGTCGAGCCATCAAGTTTCATACAGATCTTTTTTGTGTCAAGGGTCAGCCCTATGCAATACTCCAACCACACAACATACCCCCCTATGGGACACATCTCCATACCCCGGACCACACCCATACCACGACCCACACACCCCCGACCACACCCCATACCACTGACCACACCCCATACCCCTGACCACACCCCCATTACCACTGACTAACACCCATTTTACCCACGACTACAACCCCACATACCACTGGACCACACCCCATACCCCTGAAACACATTACCCTGCCACACCCATCCCCCGACCACCCCCATACCCCGGACCACCCCAAATCAAATTCAGTTCAAGCCACCAAGTTTCAGACCGGTGTGACATAAGCTCTTTCTTGTTCACAACAGTACAATGAACTCCATGAAACTAGGTCAAATATGCTAATTATGCAAATTAGAGATACTTAGAATGCAGATACTGTGTAAAAGCGAATCGTTCGAGAGAGAAATCTTGTAGCCCCGCACCTCCACCAAGTTCAGCCCTGTGTGACGTACATACCTTCAGATATTTTGTTACAAGAAAAGCTCACACCACACGACTATGCATACGCCGCCTATGGCAAGCCATAACCTTTTTTGTACCATCACGTATTGCTGAACCCGTTGCGAGAAAGTAGCAAGTCGGAGTTGTCGGACATGTGGCGGCAACGCGTTGCCGCCATTTCGGCAACGCGTTGCGACGTCGGCCAATCAAAATCATGAATTTCTGTGACGTATTCAAAAAATAGACCCACAACAAGTTGCTAGATACTTTGCAACGCGTTGCAAACCTTCACAACGCGTTGCGAGCTTCACAACGCATTGCAAGCTTCACAACGCGTTGCTAAGGTCCACAAGCCATAAGGGTCATAACGTATTGCTGCAACGCGTTGTCAGAAAGTCACAACGCGTTGCGACATTTCGGCAACGCGTTGCGACATTTCAACAACGCATTGCAACATTTCAACAACGCGTTGCGACATTTCAGCAACGCGTTGCGGTGTCGGCCAATCAAAATCATGAATTTCTGTGACGTATTCAAAAATATAAATCTCACAACGCGTTGCGACCTTCACAACGCGTTGCAAACCTTCACAACGCGTTGCGGCAATACGTTATGACCCTTATTGCCTTCACAACGTGTTGTGAAGTTTACAAAGTGTTGTGAAGGCCATAAGGGTCATAACGTATTGCCGCAACGCGTTGTGGATCTATTTTTTGAAATACGTCACAGAAATGCATGATTTGATTGGCCGACACCGCAACGAGTTGCCGAAATATCGCAACGCGTTGCTACTTTCTCACAACGCGTTGCGACAATACGTTATGACCCTTATGGCTTGTGGACCTTCGCAATGCGTTGTGAAGCTTGCAATGCGTTGTGAAGCTCGCAACGCGTTGTGAAGGCTTGCAACGCGTTGTGAAGGCTTACAACGCGTTGTGAGTTTCCACAACGCGTTCCTAGATACTTTGCAACGCGTTGTGGGTCTAATTTTTTTAATACGTCACAGAAATTGGTCATTTTAATTGGCCGACACCGCAACGCGTTGTGAAATTTCGGCAACGCGTTGCTACTTTCTCGCAACGCGTTGCGGCAATACGTTATGGCCTTTATGGCTTGCGATAGCCGCCGACACACGGATCATGCTGCCATAAGGTCTTTCCTATCGGACACCTACATGTAAAAACAATTTTCAATTTTTAACATATGTCCATATACCAAGCCATTTCATAATCCTGACCATTTTTGGGCCATGACCTCTAATGACCTCTATATGACCTTGACTCAGGGGTAACTTGTGGACACTACCCAAGGACCATTACATCCAAGTGCCATGAAAATGTGCACATGTATGTGGAAACATTGCATGTTTAGGGTTAACATGTTTCCCATACATATACACACACACACATGCCATGCACTACCAAAGCAATCCCTATGTTCCCCTGCTTCTCAGACAAGAGACTTTTCATGCTAACCAAGAATGGAATTGGATTTATTTCAGGTCTCCACCTTCTATCAAGGATACTAAATATTCAAAAGCCTGATATTTGAAAGTTCTGGGTTCTTGAAGTTTCTGAAATGTACAGAATTGCACATTATGAAAAATGCATTAAAATATCATGTCGTGTAAAGGCAACTGATTCTCCTCTAACAAATACCAGCTCTGTGGAAATCCACTAGAAAGTGCATCATATCCTAATGGCATTCCTCAGGGCAAATAGCTAATAATATATTGAATACAATGTTAGCAGAGGAAATGAGGCTAGCTGGTTGTTGGGATCTTGATTGATGGTGAGATTGCAGTTAGACTGTGAAAAGGATGTGTGTGTATGGATACAAACTTCACAAAACAACAGGTGTGACTTGAGAGCGCACTCTTGCTGTTTGAATACTGATCTTGGTGTAGAACTTTACAAATCTATAACGAGAGCATCAAGGCTGCTGTGGCTTACTCCAGGCGTGTGGCGTTGAGTTGTTGAATGAGGTTTGAAACAAAACCAATTAAGGGACAAGTCTATCCCTAACGCCCCTTAAAACTGCATTTTTCCACTTTTCAAATCACGGAGCAGCGGACACGTTTTGTTTTGGGGAAAATTGCCCCTAGATCTTACAAGGAAAATAACGCTACCACTTTTTGCGGTGTGTGTTCGTCAGGTAGGTAGTCTTTTTCCGAAAAGGATGTTTGGGCTATAGGCCTATATAGGCCAGTGAGAATTTGTCATTGTTAAGGCCAAACAAAAAAATCAGTTTGTGCCCAAGTGTAGTCCCAAAACCTAAATGTAAATGAACTTTTATTTTAATTTAAAACAAACATTGAAAAGGGATTCCAGAAATGGCTCAAATGGCAAGTCAAGACAGTTGCAAATCATACGTGATTGGCCATTATTAGTTTTTATTTAAAACAAAAAAATATGAGTTTTGGTATTCACTTGGATTATCTTATAAAATTAAACCATATATCTCGTTTTGTTGAACATGAAATTCTCATCAGTAACTAACAGCAAAAACAACAAAAATAAGTAAAATGGCTACCAAATATTAAATGCATGTGGCCCTTCTACTACTGGCAAAAAAACGTGAATCCCGGCTGACGCCCCTATTCCATCAACCACTGGGTCCACCAACCATCACCTATCCCATTGGATCCTGTATCATCAATTACCTGATCCACCACCCATAACCATCACTCCATACACCATGGAATACTGACTTTGTCCTGTCAACCTCTGATTTCACTATGCATCAACCAGGGGCAGCAAAACGTAACAAGACTAACTATATAGGTTAAAAAAAACCTATATTTTTGCACAATTTATTGCTTAAGGTACTTGGTATATCAGGGATGAACGTAAATATAGATGGACATTGGGATTAGGAAGGGTTGTGTAGGGCCCAGGCAGGTTGAGATTAGTAACAATTATGTACAGTACCATTAACTCATTTTCTCAACTTTATTACAACTTTGAAGAAAAAGAAATTTCTTCATATGAATATTACCACCATTTTTCATTGTCCAAATTGTAGAAGGTAAAAAACTACATCCTTTCTGTTGAACCGATATATATGGCAGAATGGTCCAGAGATAAAACCCGACTATGTTATAAAGCAAAATTGCAATTTACATAGACATTCCCCTCCTTCAGCCACCAATCACCACCAAATCAAACCATTTAATAAGAAAACTGTCCCACCTGTCAACCAAGTATTATCATGAGCTGTCAAAACCAAAGTTACTTACAAAATTTTGTCAGTACAGGATCTCCTGCAACTTTTCCTTTTGGTCGTTTTTTTCAATTTGGGCTCTTTAGGTCTGCTTATTATACTCGATTTCATCGGATATGGGACCCCGTACCATTTTGCAGAGGTGTGAAAATTCAATGAGGCGCAGGGACTTCTGTTTTTAATCATGTGGTGTGAGGATGTCAAGGCTGAAATACACTATTGTGCGTTTTCCATACATGAATGAATTGTATTTAGTGGCAGGTGAGTGGGTTATATGACCGGGAGTGTTCCCAAATTAATCCGGTGTGGACGTGCATTTTGAATTCTTCATTTTCCCTCTACGACTATGAATGAATAGGTCCAAAACTCCAGGGGACAAACGTATTAAAAAAGGAATTGACTATAATAAAACTGGCCGGGCGGGGGTAGGGGGGGCGGGATTGATGGCCCAAACAATGGGGGTCTCCTAAAACTAGGTTGTTCAGAAAAAAAATAAGAAAATAAGTGCGTCTCCCTCAGCAATTCCAGTACTTTGAGGGGTTTTGAAGGAAGAAGAAACAAGACGAAAGGCAAATTGGTTTAGAATAGAATAGAATGAAGTGGCTTTGGACATGAAAAGTAGGGTGTCTCTGGAAATGGTCCTAAATGGGGGTCACTGGGAACTGAAAAAAGAAAAGAGCCTGAAAATGAGGGACTTATAAAGTGGTACATAACCATACTTCCTAAAAATGTGAGAACTCACCAACAAACCCCCACCCCCCCCCCCCCCCCCCCCCCACCCCCCCCCCCCCCCCCCCCCCCCCCACCTGTACATTAATTGTTGTGCTTGTTCCATGCCCACATTTTGAAACATTTTGAATTTTTATTGTACCACATTTTGTACCATTAACATTAATTTCCAATTCACACACACAAGCCACATATTGCAACACACACACACAAAAATGTACCCAATACACAATAGTCATAAAAAATTGATGAAGTGGCATTCACAAGGAAAAAAAAACCCCCAAAGAATTTTTAGTTAGTCATACAAAGAAAAAGAGAAAGGGAAGATTACGGGGCCTCCCTTAGGCGGTGTTTCATTTGGTGTTCCGGTAGGGTCTTTGGTGGTGGGGTCGGGGTTGGTTAACAATCGTAACTCTCCATGTGTTGTGACAAAAGTCTGTTATTGCACTACCTAACCTAGTGTTTAAAAGTACTAGGGCTGCTATATGAAAGAATGTGCAGTAGTGTCAGGGTCACTCTTAGCCAAAACCATTAAACATACAGGGCCTACACATAAGCACATGTTGTGTGTAACTTATTATGACCTTTGATGTCAAAAAAAAAAAAATGGTTCCCTGTTTCTGGTAGAGACCTATAACAATGCATGCAACGATCGCAGAACACAATACAGTGAACCGAGAGTATTGACTATGATTTTAGTCTAACAGAAATGTGTTACAAGTGTTACAAGTGTTGTAACAACTCCCTTCGTGCGTGTTGTACAGTTAGGCCCTGGGTCTTACGTGTTAATGTATTCCAAGGGGGGTGAGTGTTTGGGCCCTATAGAACCTTTTGCTCAAATCCTCCAATACATGTTTTGTTGTCATACTGTGGAGTCGTAATGGGAATAAGTTTGATGAACATATTATCTATCACCCAGCAATCTCTTATTGACTTACTTCGTAAGCCAAAACAAAAATCTCTCTAACTGTTTGTTTTCATATTTAACCAACCTATGTATGACTTTAAAATACATAGTATGTGAGACATCATTAATTCTGACCCCCCCCCACCCCCAGCCCCCCTTCCCCCGGCCAGAAGAAAATACAATTTTTTGCAAAAAAATCAATGAATTGGGGCCAAAAAATCGACCAAAAAGTAATTGGCAATAATATTGATGTTCACCTCCTTATTATAAGTAAAGCCCAAATTTTATGAAAAAAAAGTCCTTTGGGAAAGTGATTCTTTTACAAGTTTTGGCAGGGAATTGTGGCCGCGACATAAAAAATTGCTTTGGACCGTTATTTGGAATCAGTTACCGCCTATTTCAACTGTAATTGTTGTGTTGGATTGTACCCCATGAATGACTTAGAGTTTTTGTCCAAAAAATCCAATGGCAAATTGGGGTTTTTCAGGACGGGGGGGGGCCCACATGACCCCCTATACACTAATTAGAGTGCAGAAGACCTTATAGCAATAAGTGTTAATTTCACTCCTGCTTGGACATTGTAGATGCATGTTAACTGGTGCAGAAATCCATGATCTCCGTGCTTTGATCCCCTCACTCATCCTGTATGAGAGACGCTCTGCTATAGATACCACCCAGGCACCCTTTTAGAGGTTGATCTGGTGTTGTTGCAAGATGTCCGCTTTCTGTAAACATGCGGTCTCAAAATCAATGGATCGGACACTCTCCGTGATAGGAAAAACACCAATCAAAAACTAATGATTACTTTACTCTAAAGCACACAAGAAATTCACCACTGTGACCCAATCACATTGTAAAAGGGGTGTCCACAATACAGTTGTTGCATGCAGTGCTAAATACAGACTAGTAATAGTCAAGTTGGGATGTCACTTTATTTTGGTATTCAATGAACTGAAATCACCAACTCAAGTTAAAGGTGCAACAAGAGATTTTGAGGCATCCATATAATATGTCATATGTAGTGATTTCATAGATTAGACACTCAAAAGATTTCTTACCCTGTATTTGGCCACAGAAATGTCTTAAAGTGAAAACAAAAGGTAATTTTCATTTGCTTCTTTAGTTTTATTTCAATAATACATCTGAATTTCATATTTGCTCCTATTCAAAATTTCACAATTTTTGTACCAAAGAAATACTTCTCAGCTTAATCCTTTCAGATGGGGATATTATTGATAAAAAGCTTTGCATCAGTGCAAAAAAATCAGGCCTTTCAATTTTTTTCGGGATACCTGAATGTGAAATCTCTTGCTGCACCTGTGATGTAGTTGTACCACATGTTGTAAATCAGAGCAGCACATGATATAGTCCCCATTAGTGCCATTCAGGAAGGGGGGGTACACCCCCAAATTCCTCAAAAGGGGAAAAAGTCCACTTTCTGCTGGATTTTTTGATAAAAAGGTAAAAAATTTAGAGAAATTTTGAAGAGAAAGTCCACTTTTTGGTGATGCGATGTTCAAAATGTCAAAAAAGGACCATTTTAGAGGGGGGTTAGGTCCACTTTTACCAAAAAAGTCTGTTTTTGAAGTCCTATGTACAGCCCTGTCCCCATTCCCCTGTGCAAAACATACATATTGTTGGGGTCAAAACATATTGGTAGGGAAAGGGGAAAGTAAATGTTTATGTATATTTTGTACCCAGAACATCTCATTTTCATCTCTGGTAGTAAAAAAAAAGTAGACTTCCATCTTTGTAAGTTTGTATTCAATAAAGGTGATCCAATATGCCACTTTTTCGAGTAAACATCTCATTCTCATATTTCACAGTGAAAATTATCCATTTCTTACCCAGCACAGCCTTGAGAGATGACTTGAGTTTATCCCAGGAACTCTTAAACATGGCTGTCACCAGAGTCTTTCCTAACCAATCGGCAAAAAGCACCTCATGGAAGACAAATGGAGACTGGCTTGCTGCTTCTGTCAACACAATGATGACATGCTTTGTTGACGCTAATCGAGGACCATTGATTGCAGAAACTCATCCGTATAATTGGCCAACTTTTTTGTGGCTAGTCACCTACAATGTAACAGGAATAAAATTAATCATCAAAATTACTTTTGCACTATCAAAATTGTGTAAAATTAGAGAATGCAAATGTACATCCATGTACAACTTTGATGGGCCTTTATGTTCTTAGTCGTCTATCAATATGAAATTGAAGATGTTGATGTAATTGTAAACTCACTCATCTTCCCCTCTACAACCCCCATCGTCCCCTCTGCAACCCCATCTTCCCCTCCCCACCCCATCTTTCCCCTCTGCACCCCATCTTCCCCTCTATCTTCACCCCATCTTCCCCTCTGCCATCCTTCTCTTCCCTTCTGCAAACCCCCCTTCTTCGGTCCCCTTTTCCCCAACCACCCCCCCGTCCCTCTTCCCTCCCAACCCCCTCCTTCTCCTTCCCCCCCCCTTTATCCTCCCCGTTCCCTCACCTCGCTCCCCCCTCCCCCCCCCCCCCCCCCTCCGCTCTTTCCCCCATTCCCCACACATCTTCCTCCTCCCCCTCTCCCCCCCCCACCCCCCCACCCCCCCCCACCCGCCCATCTTCTACCCTTTTCCCCTCCCCCCCCCTTCTCCACCTCCCCCGATTTCCTCTTCCTCCCCTCCCCGCGCCCTCGCTTCTCCTCCGCCCCCCTCTCCCGGTTCCCGCTCCCCCCCTCTTCCGCCGATCCCCCTCGCCCCCGCTTCCCCTGCTTTGCTGTGCTCACCACCCCCCCCTCTCCCCCTCTTTCCCCGCTTTCCGCCTCCCCCCCTCCGGACAATACGTCCAAAATATGGTTGTTTTTGCACACTGTATGTTGGATGGATAAATAGACATTTCAATTTCTGTTCTCACATTTTAGTACATGGGTCGTCATCCTGTCCTAGATCTGTCTAATCTGTCCTGTCTGTGGGTCCGCACGTCCTGAAACTGGTGGGTAGGTGCCCCTTGAACGAACAAAACTGAGTTTGTATTGGATTGTGGAATTCTCAAAGGTCCTCGGGTCATTCGAGGCCAAAAGAGGTCAAATGCACCATGTCTAGTGCTCTGAGACCGAGGGTCGCATGTTCCTGAAACTTGGTGGGTGGGTGCCCCGTTGACCGAACGAAGACAAGTTGTATTGGTGTGGATCAAAGGTCATCGTGGGTCCTTCAAGGTCAAATGGGGTACGTTGGTGTATGGACATAACCTTGGAGAGTAGGGTCGATTGTTGATGCCAAAAATATTAAGGTCACAACAAGGTCATTAATGTCATTCAAGTCAAAAATGAGGTCAAAGTTCTTTCGTTCTTCCCGGAGACCGAGGGTTGCATTTCCTGAAACTTGGTGGGTTGTGTAGGTATCCCTTTGACTTTCTTAAGACCGAGTTTGTATTGTTAGTGAATCAAGGTCATTCAATGTCAAAGGAGTCAAATGGGGTAAACATTGGTGTATGGACATGACACTTTGTGGGTAGGGTCGATTGCTGATGCTGAAAATTTTAAAGGTCATGACAAGGTCATCAGGGGTCATTCAAGGTCAAAAGAGGTCAAATAGGGTAAACGTTGGTGTATGGCCATGAAACTTGGAGGGTGGGGTTGATTGTTGATGACAAAAATCTTAAAGGTCACGACAAGGTCATCAAAGGTCATTTAAGGTCAAAGGAGGTCAAATGGGGTAAACGTTGGTGTATGGACATGAAACTTGGAGGGTTGGGTCGATTGTTGATGCCGAAAATTTTAAAGGTCACAACAAGGTCATTTGGGGTCATTCAAGGTTAAAGGAACTGCGAAACCCAAGGGTCATTCAAGCCAGGTGATCGCGAAACCCAGGTGATCGCGAAACCCGGGGACCGCCTAGTACACAAATAATAATGGGCTTGTCTTGTTTTTTTCTGACCATATCAAAGTTGTCTAACCTAGATAGATCAGGCAAAAAAAAAACACTTGGTACAGTAGCCTGCATGTTGTGTATAACTGTAGCAAAGAAGTACTTCATTTGGGGTGCGTGCCCCCAGGGGTTCTTGCCAAAACCTGCAAAAGTAGCCTATTTTTGGCTATTAGAGGTCCTTCCGCCCCCGAGGTGCCCCTCAAAAAGCCAGGTCTGGATACGCCGGTGTGTGTGCATACTTTATTGGTGTAACCATCAGATATTTGTGTTGACGTCACTGCACAGAGTACAGGCTTCCCATCTACAGCATGTGATTGACTATATCATGCTGCAGTTTTTTTTCTGCAAGCACACTGCATGTTGATTGAGTGTTGCCTGTTTTGCAATCAATTGCAACCCTTCCTTCACTCTCTGCCCAAGCTGATCTCTAACAACCTTTGACCTTGGTATGTGACCCTACCACGACATGCAAGTCTCTATGGTGCACCTATGACTTGAGTTTGGTGGCAGTTGGAATTAAAGGTGCTTGTTCCAATTCATAGTGTTCTCTAGAGGAGGTGACTTAGCATGTCCTGGTCTACTGACGTGATCGATGTGCGAAGGACATCACATACAGCTATATCACTATTCAATGGGATATTTATACTGATTGAGTGTGAATTTTATAAGCACAAGCCCTACAGGTGTGCATGCATACCGCCGGGAAGCGCTAAATTTGTTTCTTGCCCGGCGGTGACATCACATGTAACCTCATCTATACTCTGTAAACCTAAAAGTTAAAATACAAAGTAATCAATAAACCCCACACAAGTCTCACAAGGAAGTAATGCCTGGCCTTTGTCGATTATTTTGTGTATCTGTTTCCCCTCTCCCCGGGGGAGAGTCATATCACCATAATCTCTGTATACTTACCATTCAAGCCTGACTTAATGCCTTTTCATTTTCTACGCTCATTTTAGCGAAATCCCTACGATACCCACTGTAAAATTTGGCAACCCCTAAGTGCGCACACGTCAGGGGCCAATGATCTAGCAACACTGACTTCTGGATCATTTTTGGTATGCTCTTTTCACCGGGTTGACTCCACGGGCGGGAGAGCGAACACCGTGAGCCCCGTCCTGGGCGGCGCAGCGGCCCGGACAGGGGGGGAACGTCAGGCTTGAATGGTAAGTATACTGAGATTATGGTGATATGACTCTCCCCCCCGGGGAGAGGGGAATCACCTACATCTCCTAGTACGTTCCCATTCAAGCCTGACTTAATGCCACAGATTGCAACTGGTAGAGTCAACCCGGATATCAGAGTGCTCGGGCCAAGCGGAGCTATGGTGATATGAGAAGGTTGAAC
>JAMKCH010080591.1:0-70217 GCA_023653785.1 Ophioderma brevispina | reverse complement strand
CATAGTGATTACCGAAGTGCATCTAATCCTTTGTTTTTTAAATATATCAACTAAAAATAATGGATTTGTGTAACTTATATAGAACATTCAGTCCAAATTCAGCAACATCTTGTTGCCCTCCACATTTGCCAACATGTTTGGTAACAAATGCTATAATCAAACACTTAACTCTACACGACATGCATATCAGCCTTTCATTACCTAAAATTAAACTTGAATTTTGGGTACATCTATATCTTACCTTGGGATAAAATAATGGAACAACATTCCACGTAATGTTAAAAGCTCAAAAATATTCATTCTTTTAAACTTATTAGAAAAAGTCACTCATTCAAACTACAAACTATTATATGTAACGGAGTCTGGGACTGACAGGCCATTTTCCAGCTTACTTTCCAGTATCGCTATTCTTCCACATCATAATATTCCCTGTATATAATTATTATATCATGTATGTAATATTTTTGTACCTCGGTATGATTGTGGATAGAAATAAATATGTTATGTTAGTTATGTTGGGTTAAGTTTTTAATTTTACTGCATACGAATCCTATAGCAAATCGCTAATCAGAACTTTTCAAACCGAACGTGTTTGTATCAACTACCACAAAACAATACATTACCCGGTATAAAGCACTCTGACCTCCAGTGTATCAGGGTTGATGTAAAGTTATGTAGAGTCATTATATATGTGAGATTTATGAATACTAAAATGTTCATTGATAAAATGGCATAAAATGCATTAACCTTCGATCTTACCACCTTTTTTTTTTTTTTTTGTTTTTTTAATAACGGTTTACTAAGGGTGGTTACCACCACCGGAATTTGTTATAAAGGAAAGCCCGCGATACTTATGGTTTTGATATCAGGATAGCCAATGTCCCCTCTTTCGCATTGATGAAAATAAGTACACATACGAGATGGCGTCACAATGACGTTTTAAAGTCAGCAAATTGGCATTTTCCCACAGAAATATGGGAAATTCCAATTTTGCGCTAAAAAGGTATATATATATCGATTTTCATGTGGTTTTCAGCTCGAAATGACCCATTTGACCCATTTCCTTTCACATGCATATTGTGTTTCTTGTACAACCTGGGTCCTGATGACTATGCTGTTCATGTATTTGCGTATCTAATTAATCATGTACCAACATTTATACCATGACAAACTAGGAGGGGGAACCTGAAATATTTTTGTAAGTGTGTAAGGGGGGAAACTGAAATACATATCGAAATGACGGGGGAATCTGAAAAAATCAGGTAAAAAACATTGAAAATGCCCATTCCCCCCCTGCCGTAAATAACGATCGCTCCCTAAAGTGGGACATTTCATTCCTTTCCGAAGCTTTTTCTGTTTTGACGTCCTTTTTTTGTTTCTATATCCCAGTTTCTTGCCAGTTTTCAGTTTGCTGTGTTCGTGCCCTTTTTTATTTTTCAGCCCTTTCCTTTTTTTTTTTTTTTTGTTTGAGACGCCCCTTAAGGTAATTCTCCTTTAAACTCCAATTTCCTTTGCCAATCTTTTTGCGTCTTTTCCTACACTATTTTCAAAACCGCTTTTCGTTTGTTTCAGTTTTTGACGCCCTTTATTTTCGTTAGCTCCAAATTCCTTTGCTATTATTTAACGCCCTTTAATCCTTAAACTTTTTCTCCAACCTTTGTTCCTTTTGGCGGCCCCTTTTTTTTATTCGTTTTTCTTTTCTTTTGCTCTTTTCTCATTTTTTGGCTGCAACACACCTTTTTTATTTGTCTTAAGTTCACACATTTCTTTCCAACTTAATTTCACCACCACCACCCCCCGTAGTTTATCGCTATTATGTTGCTTTTTTGGCGCTCCTTCCTTTAACTATTTTTTTACGTTCTCTTTTCTCATTTTTGTTGCCATTTTTCGCCTAAGTTTGACGCTCCTTAGCTTTTCCCTTACAGAAGACTCGTCCTTTTCGTCATAACCTTTTCTATCACTTTTCCCCCTTTATTGCCCCTTCCCCCTTTTTAATTTGACTTTTTCCTTTTCCTTTCCCTCCATTCCATCTCTAATTTTCTTTCGTTTCCTTCCTCTTGTCCTTTCCTTCCCCCCTTTCCTTGCCTTTTTTCCCTTTTCTTCTCCCTTTCCTTCTTTTTCCTCTTCCTTCTTTTTTGGTGGCACCCCCCTTGGGCTAGACCCGGAGGCAGAAGCGCCCCTTTGCCCCCCCATGATACGCACGGAGCTACTCAGTCGGTGAAGGTCCTTAATCTCAGCAATTCGGTCCACAGCGACCACTTCTTGCTAGGCCAACCTTCAATTTTTGTTTATATGCTGCGCATGCTCTTACAATAAAGCTGCTAAGATAAGTTGTTGATCTTCAATCATCCTAAAACACTCCACACGGTCGATCGTCACACGCTTTTGCCTAAAGTCTCTGGCGTTATAACCGCCCTGATTCATGCTTGCCCTGTTGCATGATTGTTTCTGTAAACAATAATACCGCATCTCATATTAGTTCCAATTTATCTTTGACTTTTGTGGAGCATTTCAAAAATACTGGCAGAATGGTGCATATGGGACTATTTAATATCAGTTCAGCTGATTTAATTTAAGTTGGGACAGCATATTTATAATATTTAGAGAATTAAACCAATTAAAGGTGCAAGGGAGAGATAGTACTTGATTTTTGCCCTGAGTAAAGCTTTCCATCAAAAAATCCCCATCTGAAAGGATACAGCTGTGAAATTTTTCTTTGGTACAAAAAATTTGAATTCTAATTTCTATAGGAGAAAATACGAAATGCAGCCTATGTTTTATTGAAATCAGAATTACACCTTTTTCTCTCTTTTCAGGCATTTGTAGCCAAATATAAGGTATAAGAAATGTATTGAGTATCTATTCTATATGAAAGTACTATTTATGCACAATATTTGGGTGTCTCAAAAATCTCTTGTGGCACTTTAACAATATTAATAAATATAATAACAATAATAATAATACAACCATTCTTATATGCGCATTACACACAAAGTCTCAATGCGCTATTGCCAATTTATTACGCTGCCGTCAGGAATCGTCACATCATTTCGCTTCACCTAGGTGGCAGCGGGCTAAGCGAACAAACCAACCCTATCAAGCATTAGATTGTAATATCACCCCTAACAGCTCCCCAATTGTCGCTGGGGTGGACGAGGCAATTGAGGACTAGTATCTTGCCAAGGACACAAACACGTTGGCCGCGGCGGGGCTTTCGAAACTCATGACCTGCTGATCATGAGTCGGTCGTTCAATACTGGACCACACGTGCTCCTCATGTGGTCAGTGGAAAATCTGGGACCATTCAACTACTAGTTTGACGGATATTGGGAGCAGAGCAGTGGCGGTGCCAGGGGGGGGGGGGGGGATTTCAAGATTTTTTTCTTGCCCCCAGTTTTCCTCCCAAATGTTGTATTAGCAGTTTTGACAATTTTATCATAATGGGATTTTGGATGCTTTATATATTTAGCATTGTAAAAAAATGCTCTACAAGCCAAAATTTGTGTAGCAGTTACATAAAGGGGTAGCTTTTGCTATGCTAAACCGGGGAATTTTGCACACTGGTGTCCCGCTCAAATCTGCAACCGAGTGCGTCAAAATCATGTCATAACACTGAAGCGGATGGTTCCGACACAATATGTCATGTTCACAAAGGAAATTTCGACCGAAAACAACCCTTACCAAAGTGGATGGCTCTGCACTAAGCCTTCCACAGGCCTGCATTTACTAGATCTAAGCAGGCCATCCAATTGTACAATTGGCAGACCTGCCTTAAGCCTTCCACAGGCCGGTCCACAGCCTAAATATTTAAATTTAGGGGATGCCTATGGCAGCCTTGGTACACCACCCATTTGGCAGGCCATCCGCTTTGCACCAGGGGCTTGGCCGGCCATCCATTCGGCAGGCCTGCCACAGGCCATTTATTTGGCATGCCTGCACTAAGCCTTCCAGGCCTGTCCACAGGCCGAAATATATATTTAAAATTAGGGCATTCCTATGGCAGGCCATCCATTTGGCCTTCCAAATTGGATGGCCTGCCAAATGGATTGCGGCCAAATGGATGGCCTGCCAAATGGAGGCCTGCCAAATGGAATGGCCGCACAGGCAGGAAACTTGAAATCCCTTTTGTTAACCGTACGAGTCTTGAAGAGATGTTTTGAATTTCTTGCCTTTTCACATCTTTTCATTCGTATAAGCATAATTTTTACCGTTACCAAAAAAGTTAATTGTAAGCCATGATCCAGACCATTAAATTAAAACGATGAGGCTATCAAGATATAGCCCATTGTTTTGTTATTTTGTTCCTCAAAATCACATAATCGTCGTGGTATTCATATGACGGATAAGAATTTTTATGATTTTTTAATGAAATTAAGGACATGGCATATTTGAAAGACTTTGTATTATTTAGTACCAAGTGTCAAGTTTACAAGTACTTAATGGCTGTAATGTATTCACATTGAAAAAAATGTGTCCTACTAGCTTAAAGGGGTGTGGCCCGATTTAAGTCTATAATTGTTCATCTTGATAGAAGGGGCCTTCACCCCCAAACCCCCATCTTAAAGTTTTCACTCCAATATTGTCAAACTGTTTTCCGTTTAGAGCTAAAACAATGAATTTTTTGTAATCCATAGAGTACTCTGTAAAATTGATTATTGGGTTGCCAGATTGGGGCACTATTTTTGCCTCAAACCTCCAAACAAACATCCTTTAGCCCTAGATCATCAATACAAACAGATAAAAAAGTAGCTTTCTTCTGATCGCAAATTTGACCACTTCGGTAAAAATCTGGGGTCCCTGGGGACGGCTATTAGCGATCCGGGGCCTGACCTTTTAATTAATTTTGTATACATTTGTATGTACAATATTACTCAACCTGTGATTTGTTAATCAATATATTTTTTTTATAATGATCACATATATACAAGGTGTTCAATTAAGTTATTAAAACATTAAATAATTCATTATTCATCAAACCAACTCAAAATTTTCAGCTCGACAGTACTTCTTATGTATTTCTTTATTATCACTCACCCAGTGATACTTAAGACGATTATTTAAAAAAAAAAATAATCACTAACCCATTAGATCAATCCCTATTTGTCCAAAATACACAAAATGTATAATTTATATTTTAAAAATAAAGGAACATTATTTCCAAAGATTTGGGCCAAATTACTACTTTTTTTCAAATTTTATATTATTTTCGATACGTTTCGCTCAATAGTCACACAGGGTCAAAATCCGTGATTTATGCAACCGGAACGAATGTACGCAAAACAAGGGGCGTATCACATGAACTTTAGCACCAATATCAAGCATCCAAAGCGCTACGAAACCTTGGAGCCGGATTATTGAATTTGGGCTTCAATTTTTGAATTAATGGCACAAAGTTTTCCTAATTGTAATTGGTCAGCTCCCGTTTTCCATGGCAACCATCTCAAAATACGGCTCCATGGTTTTCTGTGCACTTTATCCATGCACCTTTTCCCCATTATGGGTTAAATGCAAGTACCACCGTTAAAAGCATTTACGTTTTCCCGGTCAACAGAGGCCCTTTCAGTTACCATAGGCAAGCAGATCAAAATAATTCCCATTTTTCAAAACTTTTCAACATGGGCTACAATATGATTATACTACTGATATATATGGTACGCCAAGAAATTGCAGTTGAAGGTGTGGTAAAACGTAGACCCCCCTTTACCCAATTTCCCGTTATTATTGCTGCTATTTTTCATCATAGCCGGTCACCATGACCCATAGGATCACTAAATGCTTGACCCTCATTTGTTTGCCCCGACATTACTGCACCTTTTGGGGGGGGGACACTGCATGGTAGTAGGCCTAGGCAGTGATATAGCCTATCTATCGTGCCTGGCCAAGCTAAAAGTCTTATACTGGTCTTATCCATTCTAAACTTAATGCTTTATATATCTGCATTAATAAGTTGCTTTTGTTTTCACGGAAAAAGATAACAATTTTCCCTAAATTATTCAAGTTTTCTCTTCAGCCAGTTTTAATTCATGTACTTCATTGGCAGTCATGTTGCCGAATTTGGAACCACAAGGCACAAGCAACCAAAGTATAAAGGCGATCAAAAGAATACAATTACTCACTATGCTGGTCCTAATATTTCAATGTCTACTTCTAGGTGTCTTGTAATTAGCTGGATGCAGTACAAACAATAAGTTCATCCATTTTGGTCTATAATTGTACAATGCAAATGCAAATGCACTCCTATGATCATGCATACACATTTACACACTGCGGCAAACTTGCCGGCAAAATGATCTAATGTTGGGCACTATGCCAGAAGTTTTGGATGGCCGGCCACTTGCCTTGGAGACATGCCACTTTGTTTGGATGGCCCTAGTCAGGTGTACTCATTTAGCTTGCCTTCCATATGCTTGATGTCATTGCCTGCCAATGCTAATGGCGGCATCCGAAGTAATGGCAAACCTGCCATTACCCTCATTGATGTGGCATCCTGTGACACCTATCAGTTCATGATTGCAGGTCTGCCAATCACAAAAAAGATTCTGGTCAGGCCTGTTGGATGGCTTAGTGCAGGCTAATTAGGCCATCCATTGGTAAGGGAATACTTTGGGCCTATCTACACGGCACCAGATCCGCCTCAATGTATTGCATGTGGTACACGCGAAGATCCAGGATGTGTGTAGAACGTGCTTTGGAACTGTCTGCAACGATGCCATTTTTCATGCCGTACTATTAATTTGCTTATAATCATTCCTGGAGGCGAATAACTCACACACACACAATGTTTTGTACATCACTTAGGTGTTACATCATTATGTAATATCTTTAGTTGCTTGGTCCTCCAATTGGTGTCTGCAGCCGTCATTGGGAGTAGAGAGTTGTTTGGGCTAGGGTGTGGCAAGCTATGAATCTGATTTTGTTATGTTATTGTCATGTGATATGGCACATAGGCACTTCTAGAAAGTTAATGGAAAACTGTTAGTGTTTTACAAGAGTTCTAGAGATTTCCCAATCTAGTTGAGTAGATCGATTCACTCATAAATAGAGCAATGCTCTCATAACATCCCCCTTTTTCTTTGAAGATTATTGTCACTCATGTCCATGCGAAGAAAGTGCATACAGCTGTCCATGGGAATATTGTCTCTCACCAGCTGCGAATTGTCCCACCAACCCAGGACTTTATTCCCCAAAAGTTTATAGTCAAGCTTACTGACCTCCAATCCATCATGATACTTTCGGCAACTTTATGTTATAAATATTTATTGTACCTATGGGTTTATGATTTTTCATGATGTAATATCCACACAGCTAAAACTGGCTCAGTTTGAAGTTATAAGTAAGAACCAAATCAAAACATGCGATCAATTTATCAAATCTGCAGTTTCACCATCGTGTAATATTGTAACATCTTTCTACTCAATTTGTGATGTTTTACAAATCTAGTTTTCTTGCCATCATTCTCTAACATTATCATAGTGACTGGTGACTGATTTTTATGATCTTCCTATGCACTATACTAGCTACTTAAAACCCTAATTTAAGCCTTCTTATCTTAATTCCTGACACTTAGTATGTGTCACTATATCGGCTTGGTTTTCTGACAATGCGTCCTGACCTAGTTCTAATATTCATCAAGTTTTCCCCAGGGCCAGGTTTTCTGTTTTGGTTTGTGGTCCTCTGACCCTGTTCTGTTTCGTATCCATAATATAAATCTTATTATGACAGGATGTTCTTCCTCAGTAATTTATCAAATGCTGCGATTCTACATACTAACACCATCAGCCTCGATGATGTGCCCGGGGTTTTCAGCTTTTCCTACCACTACTACTCTGCTTTGGGTCAAGGTTTTCTTATTCCCTAATTCACAATACCCCCATTTCCCTTTTTTCAGTGTGGGTGTAGTTTTTGGGCACCATGATCATAAACCTTCTTGTGTTTCTTTCTTTGAATTCATTTTGTGCGTACTTTCTTTTCAGTTTTTGGCTTCAGATCTCTCGAAGTTGGGAGAATGTTCGCGTTCTCCGTCCCATTAGCAATTGTACTGGCGAGGCCATTCAGACCTGGGATGGGTTTTCTTCTTTGCTCCAGTAAAGCATATGTAGGATCGTCCTTTCAGAATTTTGCTTTTTTGAGTAGGTTTTTCATAATCTTAAAACCCATGATTCTGCTTTGGCATCCCGTGGGGATACTACCCGGGACATGATATTGTGTTTCAACCTACTCTTCTGCAACCTCTTAAATCAGCCTACCTATAAAAGGCCCTATGCCATCTGTGATCATTTCAGTTGGTATACCATACCTAGCAAACACTTGATTACATACATTGAGACTGATTCAGATTTTGCATTCCTCAGTTTTTCTACTTCAATATAACTACTATATAGTCAACCAAACTATTACGTATCTCCATCGAGTCACACAGATCTGCTCCTATTTTGCTCCTGGCAAAGTGGCGTTCTGGACTCAACATTGTTCTTTTTTGTTTTTGTTCCTAAAAAACGCATTGCAAACGTCCAGTGACTAACCGTGTCGCAATTTGGGGCACTCACTGCCTGGCCAATAGAGTCATCTCTGGCCAACAATTTGCTTTCTTTTCTCTATGCTTGATGAGCTTTGAATGTATTTTTTTGTAACATTTGCTTTACGCATACGCTGGGGAACAATTGCTCTGTCACTTTGAAAATAATCCGTTCTACCCGCATTTCTGCGTCTGAGATCCCATATGGTCTAACCTCTTGGACTAGTGCACTTTTATGTGCAAGGCCACCCTTGTGTTTGAATTTTCTTTTTCAACTTTTGCAGAGTGCTGTCTTTCTCAGTTTTCTACATTTAATCTTGCATAGCTCTATGACATACACGCTTTGAGGTTTTGTATCATGCATATTGGGTATATCATTCTTTTTTATTCTTCTGTTGTTGACAGACAGTTTCTGCTCAAGGCGTCTGCAACATGATACGACCAGGGGTCCTGCCAATGCAAGTCCTTTGCCCTTAACATAAATTACTGTACGGATTGGTATTTTTGCAATCTGAGCATAACTTTTGTAACCTAAGTGGTGCCTGATGTAATGGTTTCCGTAATATCATTCAAGTGCTTGTGGTCCTGTAAGAACTTCCCCTCTTCGTCCAAAAATAGTGGTGGAACAATTCTCACGAGCCAAAACTATTGCTACTAGCTCCTTTCTCTCCTTTGGGACCACGTGGTTTTGTGCATCTGTCAAAGATTTTGATGCATACTCCCAATTGGTTTACCTTCTTGCAATAAGCAAGTGCCTAACCCATATTGAGAACTGTCACAGTAGTGTGAGGGTTATTGTCCATATAATAAGCACACCTGGCGCACTTGCAAAAAGTTCTTTTAACCTTTGAAAGCTTGCTTCTTGCTCATGTCCCATTGGAAAAGGCATCCCGTTGCTAAGAGTTTCCTCATCGTGAGCCTGTTGACGTCTGCACATAATTGGAACCCATCTAGCTAGGAAGGTCACCATCCCTAATATTTCTTGCAAGGCCTTTTTGTCTTTGGGACTCTGCATTTCTTTGATGGCTTGTACTTTACTGGGGTCAGGTTTCAAACCCTCGGCAGTAATTGTATGAGACCCATGTCTGTACCTCTGTATTCGAAACATGCACTTTGGAACCCTATTCAAATCGAAGGTTTTCTTTCTTGACAACGTTTCAATACATTTTCAAGATTTTTGTCATGTTTCCTCTATCGTTGCACCCAAAATCATATGTCATCCATTAGAATTTTCTTACTCAGGAGGGCCTCAAATGTTTTCCGTTACTCCAATTTCATGAACAGCCTCAGTGGCATTGCAACTACCATGGTAGTCTTAATATTCCTATCTATACCATACGGGGTGTTAAATGACCAAAGATTTGTGCTATCCCCTCATCAAGCTGTAGTTGCCAGTACCCACAGTTGGCATCTAACTTGTCGAAATATTTGCTCCAGCTAGTTTATCTGTTTGTCATCGATAGTTTTCATCGGAAAATGTTCCCTACGGATTGCATTGTTCAAATCTTTTGGGTCCAAAGCAAATGCGTACACGTTTCTTATCAGATTTCGTACAGGACCATCTGCTGACCCAATACTTGGCGTTGGCATTTTCTATCACCCCCTAGACTTTCCATCTATCTAGTTTCCTCTTTTAATTTTCCTCTCATTTCTCCACCGCAAGCACGTCTGGGTGCATGTACAACAGGTTCAGCATCTGTTTTCAGTTTAATTGATATTTAACACTCCATGCAACCTAACCCTTGAAAACTTCACTGTATTTCTGGGTCATTTATCTATGCAATTGGGGTGAACCTCAATCTACTAGCTGAACCAAATTTAGGATCTTTGCATGCTTTGTAGTCCTAAACACTTGGGTGTATTACCCTTGGCAATTTGAAATTCATCACATACAATTGTCTTTATAGTATTTCTATCTCTGACACTTCCCTATCACTGGTATTCTATGTCCAGTATAGGACACTAGCCTTTCTTTTGTATTATTAACTTAAGTTTTCTTTTTAGCTAACCTTTTGATGTTCACCTCTGATAATCTGTTACATTTTGCAGCCTGTATCCAATTTTGAGTTTTTTCTCTAGAGCCAATCTAGCTTAAGATATACATACATTCATCAGCTTGTTTTGGCTGTCATCGCATTCACAATAGAGATAAGCTAGAGGCGTCTTCATCTGAGACTTCTTCAGAGCTGTCAGATTCGCGATCACTACTGCCTCCGCTCGCGCTCCGTTACCATGCTACTGTCCTTCTGTTCTTTTGCAGCTTCTCCACAAGTGTTCACTGGTTTGCCTTGGCGGATACTTTTTCTCTTCTTGATTGCGATTTTGGTTTGGCTTGCTTCTTGTCAGGTTCATCCCTTTTTGATGTCGCATTAGTGCATTTCCGTGCAAAATGGTTCCGATTTATGTCATACATCGACCCTATCCTTTCCTATGCTTGACAATGTCGTGGTTTCATGTCTGCGACCGCATGTTCTTGCATGGGTTTACTCGATGTATTCTGCGAAACTGCGTGCACTTCTGTGTTCTCACCTGATAAATTGATAGGTGGACCTTCGTCTCCTCCGCAAGTTTACACAAGTTCAATGGCTTTGGACCGTGTCAATCCGCTTTTTGGGAGCAACTTTAGCTCGTACAGTATTATTGCGAATAAAGACCTACAATCTATCTTTGATCAACTGCTCGTTGAGATCACCACTTCACAGTCCTTCCTAAGTCAAGAGCAGTAACATACTCATCTATTCGCTCATTTGGTTTCTGATTGGCGAGTATTCACCGATGACGCTCCTATCAGATTCTTCTTCTGTTCTTTGAAGTAATCGGGACTCACATTGTCAGCCTCACTTTTACATCATCCTTGTCATCATCTGCTGCAAAAGCCCATGTTTCAAGAAGCTTATCAGCCTCTTCCCCAATGACAGTAAGGAATGTACTGCTCTGACCCTCTGGATTGCTCTGACAATTTGACGGCAGTAGCATAGAGTGTCCATCGCGTTTTTCCATCGTCGCCACGTTCCTCCGCTTTATTTTGCGTGTCACTTTAAGTTATGCAGGCGGTTTTGATGTTGTAATCCCTGGTGCCACAAGTCAGTCTTTTATTCTGACACCATATTAAATATTGCTTATAAGTAATTCCTGGAGGCGAATAACTCACACACACACAATGTTGTACAGTCACTATGTGTTACATCATTATTTAATATCTGTATTGCTTGGTCTCCAATGTGGTTCTGCAGCCGTGCAGTGGGGGAGTAGAGAAGTTAGTTTGGGCTGGGTGTGGCAAGCTATGATCTGATTGGTTAGTTATGTCATGTGATATGCCACATAGGCACTTCTAGAAAGTTAATGGAAAACTGTTAGTGTTACAAGAGTTCATAGAGAGTTTACCCAAATCTAGTTAGAGAGATAGATTTCAATCATAAATAGAGCAATGCTCTCATAACAGTTACAGCATGATTGTTGCGACATGTAAAAACAAATCTATCACGTAAGTGCGTGCACGTCAGTGCATAATGGAATCGCGCGTTATTAAGCGTGACACTGTGTGACGCAATAGAAACCCTGCTAGAAGCGTGTTCCTATCCGCGTTCCCTATATTCGATCTCAGTTTGAGGGTGACGTCACTCGTTGCGCGTTAGGTTTTGCCGCCCTAGAAACGCACACGCTGACCTTTCCATTGCAACACGCACGTGAATAAAGGCGGCAAAATCGAAATGCTAAAGCGAATGCAGAGTCGCGTGATTACGTATACGTCACCTTCAATGACTCAAGACCGAACAGAGTATACGCTGCAGCGCTGTGGCCTGTGCAGGAATAAAACATGTCCATGCAAGCCACATTGATCCGCTTGTGTAGAGAGGCCCCAGTATGTGTGAGCATATGGACATTTGACAGGAAAACAATGTATCATGGGGTATATAGGACTATTTGAACTAGGTAGCAGACAATCACGACCATTACATCAATATTGTTTGTTATCGTCAAAATTTGTTCTATCAGGCAAGCCTTGCCTGTCCTAGCCTTGCTTCAATACAAAATCTGCATTAATACTTGACCGTGCTCAGGCTCGGCAATGGGTGACGATTTTTCAGCTAAAACTCTTGTACAATTTACATCCGCTACGCTACTATTACTCTTCCCATGCAAACATACGTGTGGTCTGCTGAAGTTGCATGAATCGGTGATGATATTTTTTTTTTTTGTTTGCAATGATAGCAAATTTGGAAACGAAAATCCTAAAATATTCAAATTCAAGTGCTTTTTTCTCAAAATTTCTCATCTAACATCTTTTGTGGGATGATAAAAGTGGCTCAAATAGCGTTTTCAGCTAGTAATGGCAAAAGGTATAGAGGGTCTGTTTGGTCGATAAATGTAATTGATATGACCAAGTGAGTCGATTTTAGCGGATAGTCGCCATTGGTCTAACGTATAGTTCGCAACCTCAATTTTTTTTTTTTTTTTTTTTAATCCCAACTTCGTAACGAAACATTAAGACCCTCACCGCTGAGTAGCTACTGAGGTTTGCACCCATCAAACCTATGCAACCGTAATTATGTGCAGGAATGTAGCTTGGTTCGAAGGTTGGAGATATATCGGAGATATATGAAAAATAATACCACAATAATGTATTTAAAATTTTAAAGTAATATATACGTTATATATAGGGATGTCAGCGTGATGTCACAAGTCATACGGCAGCCATTTTTGCTTGATGTGTCCATATTTTCGTGCGTGATAGCAGGAGATGAATAGTGGTCCGCTAGTTAGGAAATAAAGTACATGTGCAAGGTTTATGCCCATGCAGTGTGCTTTTTACGAATCACGTGTGTGTAACAAAAATGGGCCCAACCGAAACGCAACCCACTTAACATTTTTTTTTTCAATTAACCCATTGTTTATATTAATTTGTTTTGTTTGCTCGTATCCACAAGTCATTGGTAATGGTTTTGTGGTGGTGTCAGATTTTATTCATGCAGCTAGGTGCTGATCCGGGGCCTGTGTATCCATGATACGGACGCTCCTAAATGGCCTGCTCTATTTAGGCTGGGGCGGATGGAGAAAAACAGTCAGGGTCAGGGGTTTACACGTACCTACTCTTATTCGACACTTACTGCGATGTACATGTAACAAGTTGTGACTCTCTGTACCGGACCTGACGCTTAAACATCCCCTCCGAAGGACTGATGCTTTCAGATCCATTTGGTCCCAATTCCAAGTGAACCATAATGGAGGAGAGTGGTATTCTGTATTAATCAATAGCTGGTACAAATCCAGAATTGATAGTACCCGAATAAAGCCCATCAAGTGCCACGACCCCACACCCGGCCGGATTCGAACCTGGAATTGTGATCGGTAAATTTGCGCCATAAAAAGAGGAAGCACCCTAACCGCAGGACCACGCTCTCCCACATGTTTATATAAGCGATTATGTTATAAAATTAGCAAATTTGATTTAAATATGGAAATTAAAGTTGGGCCCCATATTTTTCCTTACATTTTTGGGCCATGAAATACTAGCCCAACCCTAAATTATTCTTATTTATCACCATGCTTACCACAAAGCTTATCTGGAGCAATGTGTACTCGAATCTTAAAAAATTATAGTATTAAGACACTATCAGTGATATTGCTAATCATCATCGAAAAACATCAAAGATCAGATTTTTTGCATGTTTGTAACAAGTACAGGTATCCAACAATACCCTGCAAATGATAAGACAGAAGCACCTAATAAGGACAGCATCGAGATTTTAGTCATTACTGATCCTAACGTGACACTTACTACAACACTAATTGAATGGATAATCGTATATTGGCACACTGCCGTTTTGTGCTTCGTTTTCTGTCCTTTCTACAGCTGGAAAAGGTTAACTTATGAGAATTCTACAGACTTATCCTTCAACTAGACACATCTTCATGCAATTTCAAATAGTTTTCAATCACTGAGAGTGTCTTTAAATCTGTTTTAGTTAGTGTTTTAATATCTTTTAGTCCATTCAGTAATAGCATCATTAAATGAAAGGTTTAAAAGGGCATTTGGTGGTCCCCTCCCTTGTCCCCTGACTTACCTAAAACAAGTGAGATTTTTAATATCCATCTGAACTGTTGCCTTAGTCAATACATGTGTACTTCTTCTTATGTGCAAAAGATACCAACCAAAAGAATCTTACTGTACCAGCAGTGTGCTAGCCATACGCAGGATTTATTTACGAGGGTGCGGGACTGGTAAAGTGACCTAACCCCCTCAAATGGTTTCTTTATTTGAGAACCTTTTGAACATCTATCACAAAAAGTGGGACGTTCTTTATCAATTTTTTCCCGATTTTTCCAGAATGGGACCTTTAATGCGAAAACATCAGCAAAATGACCTTTTACCTCTTTTGGAATTCGGGAGTGCAACCGCACCCCCACCCCGCAATAGGGCCTGTGTACCAGTCATAGGCTGCCTCAACCCCGACTTTTTACACAAAACTGAAAACTAGCCTATATGTTTAACGATGTCCAAGATACAATGTATGGACAATATTGCCTCTTGTCTATAACAACCTGATGATTCTGATTTTTCAAGAATTTCTCATGAATCCGGAATTTGCTTTAATAAAAACTGACTTGGGAAAATCTTTAGTACCACAACAGTATTCAGAGCTTCGGACTTCTTGTGGACCATAATATGGTACATTAACAGTGTATCTGGCATGTATTTGCAACCGTTCAAAAACCTCAGACCAGAACCGAATTCATAGTCCTTACCTAAGATTTATCTGGCAGTGAGGATGGATTCGCCGGGATAGCCATATTACAATAGCATTGTCCTGGTGAGCTGATGACAACAAGCTTTTCCAAGTTTGGTACATGTTGGCATACTTGTGGCATCCTTGTTCCAGAAAGTTGCCACAAACGGCCACCTTACAGTGGCGGAGGAGGTGGCTGGGTATTGAGTCCCCCCAGGGGGGAAAGGCTCCCCCCCCCCCCGTAACGGCTTCGTTGTTTTTACTTGTTTTTACAGAATGTAAACATCCAATTGTTTTCAAACTCGTTGGACGTGATTTCATTAAGGGTCCTTTTCATTATTCATTTTTTTCATACCTTCACTGAGAATATTAGTCAAAAAATTTTTTTAATTTTTTTATTTGACTAATTAAATATTAGTCAGCACATTCATTTTTGTTTCAAATCCACAAAATAGTGCTAAAAAGTGGTCTGAATTCAAAAGAATGTTTTCAAAGATTTTCAGATTAAATTCATAATTCCATAGTTTCTACAACTAAAAATTAGGACTTTAATTTTAGCAAAATTTGTCAGAAGACCTTCCCAAGAACATTTGGAAGATTTTCTTTTTTTAAATTCATCATTTTTGTGCTTGACCACTAATTCAGTCATTTGTGAGTCTAAAGTCGTCGTTAATTAGTCAATTGTGTCATTTTACAAATCAAATTGGTCAGTCCCATTAATTTGTCCATTTTTAAAGTGTACAATTAGAGGTAATGGCAAATATTTTGTAATCATGACAACTAGTTTAAAATTATGGGAAGGTTATCTTCCCGCATAGCAAAACATTTTTCCAGCAAGGAAGTACATTTATGATGAGGATAAACAACCGATTTGGCAATGACCAATTTTTTAATTAGTCACATAAGGACCTTTTTTGACTAATTAATATTCTCAGTGTTATGTCCCTTTTAAGTTATAGTTTTGATGGTAGTCTTCAATCCTAGTCGCTAAGAAAAATGCTTTGTCAAATCGGTTTCACAATATATGACAATAACAGGGACTAAATTACATTCAAGGTCGACTGTGTGTGGAGCCTGGGGAGTGTAGTATTTTGAATATTCATATTGCATTGGTGAATGTGTGGGTTGGCACTAATAAAACACAAACAATTGCTCTTTTTGCCAAAATTTTTACGTTTTTGGCCCGCCATTTTTTCTTCTTGCAGAGAAACCAGCATTAAAATGTTTGATAGAAAGATCATACTTATTGGCATATTTTCCTCTACAGAAACTAAGTTGTACGTAGGATATTTGTAAGCAAATTTTTATGACAATACAAAAACCGTGTATCGTTTATTTTATTACTTCTATTACATCTAACATTCTACTTTTTCATCTGTAAAAATTCAGTTGGTTTTAGAGTTTAGACTGAATTTGCAACATTTTCATTGGTTGTTGGAAAGAGACTACCCTAAAATACTTACGAAAACTATGTTTGTTTTAACGTGCAATATTTACATTTTCAGAACAAAGCCTGTTAGTTTTCAAATATTATTTGCAAAATTTTGTAAATTTTATCAAATTACATTGCAGGGTATTCTATTTTGGAAATACAAATATACACAATAATTTAATTTAAAAATTATATAACGTTATATATAGGGCTTCAGCGTTGATGTCACAAGTCATACGGCAGCCATTTTGCACCATATTCTTTTCTTGAGAGTGATAGCAAGACTGGAATAGTGGCCGCTATTTAGGAAATAACATACATCACCACTCGACTGCACGGTTTATTTATGCATGCAAGGTGCTTTTTAACCCTGAATCAAGTGTGTGTAACAAAAATGGGCCCAACCGAAACGCCCACCACTTAACAATTTTTTTTTCAATTAACCCATTGTTTAGATAGATTTTGTTTTGCTCGTATCCACAAGTCATTTGGTAATGGTTTTGTGGTGGTGTCAGGATTTGTGGGGGTCAGCCTATGTGCTGTCCGGCCCTGCGTATTACAACATGATACGGACCTCCTACAGTTGTGGCTATCTGCTATTGAGCTAGGGCGGATTGGGACAGTCAGGGTTTTACACGTCCTACTCTTATTCGACACTGACGGCGATGTACATGTACAGTTGTGACCTCTGTACACGGTACTGCCGGCTTAACATCCCCTCCTAAGGACGGGATGCGTTCATGATCCATTTGCCCAATTCCAAGTGAACCATGGAGGGAAGCGGTATTCTGTATTTAATCATAGCTTGAAGACAGATCAAATCCATAATTGATAGTACCCGATAAATCCCCAGCAGTGCCACGACCGCCACCGGCCGTATTCGAACCCGGGAATTTATGATCATTTTGCGCCAGAGGCAAGCTACCCCCTAACGCTATGCCACGCTCTCCCCATTTGTAAATAAGCTCTTATGGTATAGCATTAGCAAAATTTGATTTAAAATATGGAAATATAAAGTTGGCCCACATATTTTCCTATCATTTTTGGGCACTTAATAATGCCACCCGTAAATTATTCTATTTATCACCATGCTTACCACAAAGCTTATCTGGAGCAATGTGTACTCGAATCTTAAAAAATGATAGTATTAAATGTGTTAATTAGTGTTTGTATATCTTTTAGTCCATTCAGTAATAAGCATCATTAAATGAAAAGGTTTAAAGGGCATTTTGTTGTCACTACCTTGTCCCCGGACTTACCGAAAAACAAGTTGAGATTTTTGTATATCATCTGAACTGTTAGCCTTAGTACTCCATGTATATCTAATATTATGTGGCAAAAGATACAACCAAAAGACTTACTGTACGCAGCAGGGTGCTAGCCATCCGCAGTATTTATTTACGAGGGGGGCGGGACTGGTAAAGTGGAGGCCTAACCCCCTCAAAATGGTTCTTTTTGGACCTTTGAGCATTTATCACCAAAAAGTAGAATTTCTTGTCAAATTTTTCTCAGAGTTTCAGAATGGACCTTTTAATCGAACAGCATCAAAAAGTGGACCTTTTTACCCTCTTTGAATCGGGAGTGCTCCCGCACCCCCACCCCGCATACGGGCCCTGTGTACCAGTCATAGGCTGTCCTCACCCCACATTTTTACACACACTGAAAACTACCTTAATATGTTTAACGATGGCCAAATACATTGTTGACAATATTGCCTCTGTCTAGAAAACACCTGATGATCTGATTTTTAAAGAAGTTTTCATGAAGCAGGAATTTGCTGAATAAAACTGACGCTCTGGATCTTTAGTACCACAACAGTATTTCAGAGTTCTGCTTCTGGTGACAATAAATGGTAAAATTTCAGTGATCGTCCATGTTTTTCCACATTCAAAGCATTCAACCGGGATTCAGGCATTAACATAAGATATGATCTGCAGTGAAAGATGGATTAGCCGGATTAGCACATATACAATAGCAATGTTATGGAGCTGATGACCAATCAATCTTTTCAAGTTTGGTACATGGTGGCAGTAAGAGGCCAAGAATTTTTATTTACAGGTTGAAATTGTTCCGGGTAACATCTGAAATGTTCAGGATTGGTGGCAGAAATGTGTCTATAATAACTACTCAAAATTCCCCTACATCCTCTTTGGTTGCTTTTTCAGAATAAGGGGTCAAAGTTTGTACGGGGTAAAATTACAAAATTATTAGAATTGTCCTTAAATTTGTGTCCAACATTTTGGTCTGTCCCAAAAGGATCAATAAAGGTATATTTTGCCCATCTATACCAACTGTAGTTTTAAGTACTACAGACCTTAAATCATTCAAGGTCCTCCTGGGGTAAAATATTGCAAAATTATCCAATTCATTGAACCAGATTCAAAGTGCTCGGAGAGTCATATTAAAAACAGAAAATTTAGCATTCACATCCCACATGGATTCAAAAAATATTGACTATAAGCAGAAAGGAGTGACCCCCATAGAGCCTGTAGATCCCCATCACACTTGGCCCTGTCATTTTGCAGTAATGACCATCACTGTTTTAAATATTCATATTGTGTTCATGGTAAACACCCCAACTAGAAAAAATGAAGAATTGACACATCTTTCAGAAGAATCCGACCATTCTGAAAATTTACCCCCAGGGTGGGGGACCTTGACCTTTTTACATATAGTTATTAAACTACATGCTAGATAGGGCAAACTATACTTTTTTTAATCTTGGGAAATGACAAAATGTGGAACACCTTAAGGACATTGAATATTTAACACCAGTATTTTACCCCATGTACAACTTTGCCCCCTTATTCTGAAAATGTCAACAAAGAGGCTTGTGGGTACTGTTAGTATCTTATTCTGAGACACATTTCTGCACCAATTCTGACATTTTCAGCTTGTTCCGCAGAAATTGCCACTTTCCATTGTTTGTTTTATTATACGCTTGGCCTATAATGTCACATCCGCTTGTTCCAGAATTGCCACAAACTGCCCCTCCCCCCCCCCCTCCCCCTTAACTCTGCGTGTTTACTGTTTTTACAGAATGTAAACACCCAATTGTTTTCCAAACTCGTGAAGTGATTTCATTACTGGCCTTTTCGATTTTGTCATTTTTTTCATACCATTCACTGAGAATATTATCAAAAAAAGTGTCTTATTTGACTATTAAAGATTAGTCCTGCACATTATTTTTTTTAAAATCCACCAATAGTGCAAAAAGTGGTTTGACTTCAAAAGAATGTTTTCAGCTTTTCAGATTAAATTTTCCTAATGTCCAATATTTCTACAACAACATTAGGCTTTTGAAGTGCAAAATTTGTCAAAAGACTAATTAGCAAATGATCCAATTTGAGGGTGCGTACTTAAATTCATCATTTTTGTGCTTGACAAACTAAGTTCTAGTCATTTTGTTAGTCTAAAGTCGTCGTTATTAGTCAATTTTGTCCTTTGACAATTTACAATTGGTCAGTTCATTATTTGTCATTTTAAAGTGTTAATTTAGAGGTAATGCAAATATTTTGAAATCATGAACACTAGTTAAAATATGGAAGTTATGTTCCCGCATAGCAAACATGTTTCATCAATGAAGACGATTATTATGAATGATCACACAACCGATTTGCATGACCAATTTTAATTAGTCAAATTAAATTTTTTGACTATTAATTCTCAGTTTTATGTTCCCTTTTAAAGGCCGACTCAGAGATTTCCTGAGGAGCGGCTCCCTCAATTTCCAAACTCGTGTTTTTGCATGTACATAATGCTTTTTCCATATACTAATCACTGTGAAATTGCTAAGCTTAAATCTAATTCCTTCATCTAGAAAATCACAACTTTGTGATACATTCCGGATCCGGATTTTTGTTATCTACAGTCCCTATGGACGTAATACTACACAGAAATGTTTACTGCATCAAAACGAAAAATCAGATTCACTCAAATTTTCGTAATTGTGCATTTTATTACGATCTTGAGTTCTAGTTGACTATTTGTTCATTATTACAAACAAAAAATAATATTTCGAATCTCTGAGTCAGACTTTAGTATAGTTTGAATGGGATTCTTCAATCCTAGTCGCTAAGAAAAAATCTTTGTCAAATCGGTTCACGATATTGACAATACAGGGAACTAAATTAACATTCAAGGTTCAACTTGGTGGAGCCTGGAGGTAGATATTTGACTAGTTCATTTGATTAGTAGACTTGGGTGTGTTGGCACTAATAACACAAACATTGCTCATTTTTGCCAAATTTTACGTTTTTTGGCCCCATTTTTTCTGCTGGCCAGAAGAAAACCGCAGCAGTAAAATTTTGATAGAAAGATCACTTGGCAATATTCCTCTACCAAACTAAGTTGTACGTAGGATATTTACATTTTTTATGACATACCCAAACCGTGTATCGTTTACTTTATTACGCATTACATCTAACAATTCCTAATTTTTATCTGTAAAAATTCAGTGTTGTAGAAGTTAGACGGAATGGGCAACATTTTCATTGGTTGGTGAAAGAGATACCCTAACATACTTTACTAAAACGTAATGTTTTACGTGCATATTTACATTTTCATGACAAAAGGCCTGTTAGTTTTCAATGTTTGCCATCGTAAAGTCCTGATTCAGAGATTTTGAAAGATTATTTTTTTGTGATAATAATGAAAAATAGTCAACCAAACTAAGATATGACAGGGGTTGGGGGAAATGTTCCAAAATGTCAACATTCCACAGAAAAGGTAAACATTTTTGCCATAACCTTTTTTCCAGATTAGCTAGAGTACCCAAACTGAGATATATTAGGAGGACACAAGCCCCTTTTAACCATGTATCCTCCCCAGGGTCCACTCCCCTGGGTCGGACATGGGTAAATGTCAAAAAGGTCAACATTTCACAAAAATGTCAAATCTTTTTTTCTAGATAGTCAGAGTAGCCAACTCATATTAGTCTATAGACTGAAAGTGTTTAGACCTATGCCTTTTGATAAGCTCCTAGGCGACCGCCTAACTGCCCGATATGGAGTTTTGTTTAGGTTGGGGTCAACATCCACTTAGCTTCAATTGCCTTCCACGCAGGCAGACGGGCTTATTGACTTTTGGTCTCCACCTTCTTCTCAAGTATATACTATACATCCACAATGTGCACCCATATTATTCAACGCCCCAGACTTGCACATACCCTAGGGAGGAAAAAGCTATCCGTCCATACCCATGGCTGGTTTACAGATTTTTTTAATGTAATTAAATCATTGTTCTGGTTGCCGATTGTTATCTATAATTTTTACATAAAAGGTTGAGTTGGCAGTTGTTTTTTGGGTCATTTGTTTTTGCTTTGGCTACTGTTTTTTTATTTTTTGTTATAACTCCCTCGCCCCCAAGGTCCTCCCCAAAACCATCTTCTTACCCCCACCCCACAAGCTGTCGAAGAATGGATCAGACATCAACATCTACTCCTCCTTCCAACCCTAAGCTGCCGCCCATTTCATAGTGCCCGTTGGAAGAAGGTTTCAACCCTGATCTACCTATTGTAGCAAAACCATCTCTAACCTGTGTAACAAGATTGTTCTCGATCCTGTTCCACTAACTTCAAAACATCGACCAATCGGTATCCAATCAAACGCTGCGTAAAGACCAATAAAGTGCCCTTTAAGCGTTGCTTTAACTACAGGAAAGTAGACTGACAAGCATTTACTGATGATCTGGATCAGAACGTGAAGAGGATTGCTCCAAAACTATACAAATTTGCCCACATAGTGAACCCCAACAAGGCTGCCGGAGATTCTACCCCAGAGGCTGTAGTGGATATAATAACAACCTTTTCCAATGTGCTGAGATATCAAAGTATATCACCATGTTGAAATCTGATCCTCTCTCGCCAAAACAACTGCTAAAGGAAGTTTCGGAGAGGAACTCCCAGAAAAGATCAAAATTGAGCCACCAATTACCCATAACAAGCAAGAAAGCATGGTCTACCTCCGAAAGCTCCGAGGGGATCCAACAGAACATCCACAGCAGCCAAATGTTCACACCCACCCAAGTTGCCCATCTAACTGCTTTTAAAATGGCAATGCAGCAAGAAGCCCAAGAAAGCTCAACTAACCGTAAGAGGTTTAGGGCCCGTTCATTATTCACCTTATGGGGGGGGGGCGGGAGCTGGCAGTAAGCGAACCCAAAAAAACACACTACCCCCTTTCCTAATACAAAAGAGTTATGACCCCCCCTCTGGGAAATAAAAATTATTACCCCCCCCATCACACACACACACGCCCACCACCACCACAAATTTACACTCAATATGAGTATGTGCACAAGTTTGACTTTTTCAACCTTTTTAATATATTTTAATTACAGGATATAACCCACCACCACTCATTTTTTACCATAGGCCACCCTATTAGAAGCATATAGTCCACACTATGTTGACCCTTTTTTTGAAATGTTGACTTTTTTACATTTCCCCACCCTGTCAGACCAGAAGGACCTTGGGGAATGACTACATGGGTAGTGGGGCGTTTGCCCTCCTAAAATTTACGGAGTTCGTGGATACTCTACTCATCTAGAAAAAAAGATGTGGCAAAATGTTGGACTTTTATGTTTGAAATGTTTGACCTTGTTTTTTGAAATTTCCCCACCCCTATCATACCCAGGGCAGGAGCCGGTGAACAACCTTTGTGGGTTTAAAGACTGTCAGATTGTAGACCAAAATAGCCACATCTTGAATAAAATGTTTAAAATAACAACTTAAATCCAGCATCACTGCCTTCACACCATTCAAATATCACTTATTGACACAACAAGACTACCGCTGATCATAATTTTGGGGAGTCATTTGCTTAGTGGCCACCGTGCATTCAATTGGGAATCCGTGGATAGGGAAAAACGACTACTTGATTCAAAAGTAGTCAGCTCGGCCTATACTTAACCGATTTAAATTACGTTGCACAAATAAAGATGTTGAAATAGGCTTTCGATGATACCACATATTTTTTATTTCAAAATCCAAATGGCTGCCAAAAAACAAAAAATTAAAAATATTTTTTTTACTCACCTTTTATTTGTAATTAGCAGACCATGAAAAAAGGTCTTTTTTAAGGAAATATGGCCATGATTTTAATATTTAGTGACAATCTTGGGATGGATGGAAAGCTTAAAGGGGATGCCCGATTTAAGGATATGAAGCTTTAATCTGATAGATTAGCCTTCAACTCCAAAACCCAACCTGTAAAGTTCGTGCCGATATTCTCAAATCACGTTTTGATATGGAAGGAAAGAAAAAAGAGCTAAAAACGAATTTCTAAGCCCCATAGAGTACTGTGTAGAATTTGGTCGGACCACAATAGGGCACATTTTTCGTTCATATTCCAACCCAAACATCCTTTGGCTCTAAGATTCACAGGTAAATGAGAAAATAGTAGCGTTTCTTCTGAACCAAAATGTTGACCACGTCCGGGAAATCGGGCTTTCTGGGGACGGGGCCTATTAGCGATCGGGCCATGGACCTTTAAGTACAGTAGATTACATACATCAAATAATTTGAAAAATTGTCCACATTTGTGAGTATTGCATTTAATTTTCCGCCCAATACCTTACTCGAAAACGATCTGACAAATCCACATCGCAGGCAAGGTGACGTCAAGTATACCATCCATAATTTATACCGTCTTTTTGACCATCTATCGCAGGTTTGCCACTTTCCTATAACTGCGATCGCTGTGTTTTTATAATCAATATAATTAAAACAAACGAAGAAACAAAAGATGTCTTTTAACTTGTTTTCAAATTTGTAGTTAATGACTTCATTAATCCATCAAGAATGTACAGTGTCAGCAATAACAATTCGAGTCAACACGCTGTTTGGTTTCATCACTTTGACGTCACGAGGAGAGCAAAAAATTGGGGCGCTTTTGATCAATGAATCCGTGGCTAAACGCCCCCTTTCTTCGTATGTCAAAAAAGCAAAATACAATGCTCTATTTTTTTAATTTACTCAAATTGTATTTTTTTTTCGGGAATTCGTGATGCATGTATGTACATATTTATATGAATGTAAGCAAACTGAGTTTACAAAAATCTTGCATATTTCCTTTAATCCACACATCACCATGCATTGGACTGCTATGTGTATGTCATATTGCATTTGATCATCATCATGATACTGTTATCAATTGATGCCAAGCCCCCAAATTGTAAAAGGCTAGCCATTCTTTCATTTACTAAGTATTATCAAGATATTTTATTTATCATTTTTATCTTGTATATGACTGTATACTCCTCAAGGTCTTTTTGTGCAACTTTGGACCAGTATTTTCTCACTTTTATTGTGAGATGGAAATAGCAAGTTCCAGTCTTGGACTACCAAACCAAACGAAACACCGTTGTCCTGAATCATTAGAAACCAATTTTCTGTATCCTAAATTTGCATGATTCGAATAGTACAATATACTGTATTTTGTTTTGGTAAAATCTTTCAAGTTTTCAACATTATGTATGTAGGGTGCTTGATGCTTGATGGGGTAAAGCTGTACTGCTTGTCCAAGGATGGTAGGTCATAAGATCATGCAGTGCAGTTGTGGACAATTATCAAATAAAACTTTGGTTTGAAATTTCAAAAAATAAAAAAAGTAAAAATCCCCCCCCCCCCCCTTTATTTTCACCCAAAACCCCAAAATTCCCCCCCCCCTTTATTTCTTGAAAAAGTTATGACCCCCCTCGTTTGGTCCCGCCCCCCCCCCTCCCTCGGAAGTAATATGAAATGCCACTAGTGGCGACCCTAGATCCATTCGCCCCTTCAACAGGGACAATGGAATCCGGTATTTGCTAACTTCAACCAGGGAAAGCATAGGCCGTGAACCATCTCAATCTGAGCTGAAAACTTGCGGCCCATTTAGCAAGGAATGGCTTCTTTAGAGCTCTACAGTTTGTTGCCTTATTTCCCACAGGTTTCCCCCAGACCTTTAGGAAAGCACATTTGGGCATCGCCTAAAGCCGGGAAACCTCCAATCCGACAACTATAGACCAATACACTCTCAGCCATACCTTACAGCCTTTTTTGAAGTCTCCTGCTCAACCATATTGCACCTGTGATAGAACACACCTCATACCAGAACACGCATTTCCGGCCAGTCAAATCAACAACAAGCCAGTACTCAACCTAACTCAATACATTGAGGGATTGGTTTCGAGAGGGGTGTGTAACCGGAGTTGTGTTTGTCGACTTCTCACAGCCTATGAGCAATTTAATCAGAGATGCCTACTCTATAAGATTTTGGAACTCACCCAGGACATCCACTTACTGAGCTTATCAAGGATTGCTGCAAACAGGACGTTCTATACCAACGCCGGCCTGGTGAGTGCAAGGAGCCTGTCGTTTGTTTATGCAGACATCTTGAATTACGCCAAGGTGCAGACTTCACAGTTTTGGATGAGACTCTCCGGGGCTGTGAGGGCTCGCCCTGCAGCCTCCTTGCTGTGAGGAGGGACCACCTTCGTGCAAGTCCATCCGGGACACAGGCGTGTGCTTTACATCTGCGCAACCGTGAAGCCAGCGTCAGCTTAGAGTTGCTTTGTCTGGAACACCACTGAGTCACTGTTTATAAGCTGTCTACCTTGGATTATTTTGTACTCTCTTGTATGGGACCCACATCGGGGGCCGGGGAGTGGAGTTGTTCAGCAGTAAAAACTTTAACACACTCCTCTGCATTGCAGGTTGGGGTGCCCGCCCGGTACCCTGGGGTCGACGACGCGCTTGCCCTGTCTGGCTTGTGCGGAGTGTGCTTGCCCAGTGTGGGAAAGATCGACCCATGCTTAAGAATGCTTGGTCCAGCATTGAATGCTTCCTGCTGTCTTGTTCAAGGATGTCTCCGTCCAACATCAGCGGAAACTTATAATCCTGGCAGGAAGTCCTCCACAACGTCCGTCGTGGCTGGCGATAATGCAAGATTTAGCTGCCAGTACTCTGTTCGAAGCCCCCTCTGTCTGGACGATGCTGCTGCAAGAAAAAAAAGGAAGCCCCCCCCCCCGCCTCGGATCCAGAGGGGGTCTCTTACGCCGCGTCCAACCTTTTGAAACAGTCTCTAAGGATCTTGAGTCCCACCTTTGTGGAAGAGAGGACTTGCCAGCGCCCATTGACATCTATGGTGCATATGTTTGAACCTGGTGGGTGCTCCTCCTAAAATATACTGAGTTTGGCAACTCTAGCTCATCTAGTAAAAAAACAAGATGTGGCAAAATGTTGACTTTGATTTTTGAAATGTTGACCTTTTTTGAAATTTCCCCACCCCTATCAGACCCAGGGGAGGAGCCGGTGACAAACCTTTGGGTTAACGTACTGTCTATTATTGTAGACCAAAATATTGCCACATCTTGAATAAAATGTTTAAAATAAACTTCTTAAATCATCATCACTGCCTTTCACACCAATTAAAAATATCACCTTATTTGGCACGAACATAGAATACCCTTATCATAATTTTGGCGGAGTCATTTGCTTAGTTGGACCACGTGCATTCAATTGGGAATCCGTGGATGGGATAGGGAGAAAAGCTGACTACTTGATTCAAAAAAGTAGTCAGCTCGGCCTATACTTAACGATTTTAATTTACTTTGCAGCAAATTAAAGATTTTGAAATAGGCTTTCCGATGATACCACCTAGTTGTTTCAAAATTTCAAAATGGCAGACCCAATACAAGTTAAATTTTTTTTTTTACTACCTTGTAATTGTATTACAAAATGAACAAGAAAAAAGGTTCTTTTTTAAAGGAAATATGTCCTGATCCAGAATATTTGGAAAATTTGGTATTGAGATAAAGGAAAGCTGAATTAATTTAGAGTACATATAAATCAAAAAAAATACGTTTTTGAAAATGTCCACCATTTGTTGAGTATTTGGTTGGCCATTTTTAAGGGATTTCCTCCGCCCAAAAGCTTACTCGAAAACGAATTCGACACAAATCCACATCGCAGGCAAATGGTGACGTCAAAGTGATGACTGCAGTGAAGTGGGGGTACCGTCGTTGTGACCATCATGTCGCGTGTTTGCAAGGGGGGAACTTTTGGGGACAAAAATCGATACCAGATGTGTTTAAAAAGGTGTGGTGAAAAAAAATATCCGGACATATAAAATTAAAACACAACGAAAATTGAACAAAATATGTCCATTCTGTACCTGGGCTGTGGTGACAATGATGGTATTATTCTTTTCATTATCCATCAATATTACAGGTCAGCAATAACAATTCGATACAGAGTCAACACATGTTTAGGTCCCATCACTTTGACATCACGATGAGAACAAAAGTTGGGCGCTTTTGATCAATAAAGCCGTGTCTAAAAATCGCGCCACGGTCCTCCGCGTTTTCTTCGCCTTCGTATGGTCAAAAAAGCAAAAATTAAGAATGGGCTCTATTTTGTTAATTTTCACATCAAAATGATGTATATTTTTTTTTTTTTTTAAAAAAAAAAAAAAAAAAATGTACATATATTTTATGAATTGTAAGTCAACTGAGCTTGACAAAAATCTTGACATATTTCCTTTAATAGCCGCATACATCACCATGCCTTGGCTGGCTATGTGTATGTCATATAGCATTTGATCATCATCATCGATACTGTTATCAAATTGTAATGCAGCACCAAAGGGTAAAAAGGCTAGGGCCCTTTCTTTCATTTTACCTTATGATTCAGAATTTTATTTATAATGTTTTATCTGTCAGATACTGTATACATCCTAAATGTCTTTTTGTGTGCAACTTTGGAAACTGTACTTTTCTCAACTTTTATTTTGAGATTTAAATAAAACAAGTTCCAAGCTTTGACTACCAACACCAAACTGCAAACAAACTTTGTCCGAATCATTTAGAAACCAATTTTATGTATACAGAAGTTTTGCATGGGATTCGATAGTAAATATACGTTGTATAAATTTGTGTTTTGGTAAAAGTCTTTCAAGTGTTTTCAACATTGATATTTAGGGTGCTTGAATGCTTGATGATGTTACAGGCTGTAACTGCGTGTTCCAAGGAGTAGATCAGTAAGATCATGCAGTGCAAGTTGTGGACATTATCAAAATAAAAACTTTGGTTTGAATATTGGTATAAAAGTTATGACCCCCCCCCCCTTTAATTTTCGTGCAAAAAGTTAGTAACCCCCCCCCCTTATTTAATTTCTTGAAAAAAAAACCACCGAAATCTAAACTCTTCCCCCACACGCCGCCCACCCCCCCGCCCCCCCCTCGGGGTAGTACTAATGACTGCTCACTAGTGGCACCCTAGAGCCATCCCTTCAGCATGGACAAATTGGAATCCGCTATTGCTAAACTTCAACCAGGAAAAGCAGTACGCCTTGACAACATCTCACTGAGGCTGCAAACTTCGGCAGTAGCAAAGGCATGGGCTTCTTGGTTTCTTGTGAGCTCTTACGTTGTTGCCTATTTCCCACAGGTTCCCAAAGACCTTAGGAAAGCACATGTTTGGCACTTTCCTAAACCTGGGACACGATCCAATCCCATCCCAAGAGCTATAGCTACAATATCACTCCTCAGCCATACCTACAGGCTTTTTTGAACGTACTCCTTCTCAACCATAGGTGCACCCTTTATAGACGAACACCTATACCAGAACAAGCCGGTTTCCAGCCAGGCAATCTACAACAAGCCAGTCCTCAACCTACTCAATCATTGAGGATGGTTTCGGGAGTGGTTATGGTAGACCGGAGTTGTGTTGTCGACTTATCACAGCCTATGACATGTTACTCACAGATGCCTACTCCATTAGATTCTGGAAATCACCCAGGACATCCACTTGACTGAGCATATCAAAGGATTGCTTGCTGCCCACCAGGACGTTCTATACACGACCGTGCCTGGAGTGCAGGATCCTGGCGTTTATTTTTTTCAGACGATCTTGGAATTAATCGCACAAGATGCAGACTTCACGTTGGTGTGGAGAGACTCCTCCGGGCTGTGGATGGCTCGCCTCCTCAGCCTCCGTGCTGTGAGGAGAGGCCACCGTCGGAGTGTGCAATTCCATCAGGGACACAGGCTTTTGCTTTCCCATTGGCGTGCGCAACTGTGAAGCCAGCTGTCAGCTTAGAGTGTGCATTGGTCTGGAACCCCACTGAGTCACTGGTGATAAGGCCTGTCCTACCGTGGAGTTATGTTGTACTCTCTTTGAAATGTGACCCACATCGGGGGACGGGGAGTGGAGTATGGTTCACGCCGTAAAATCTTGAATCAAACGCCTGGCATGGCACATTGGTGGGTGCCCTCCCCGTACCCTGGGGTCGACGCCGCTTGCCCTGTTCTGTTCTTGTTCGGGAGTGTGCTTGCCCAGTGTGGGAAAGATCGACCCATGCTAAGATGCTTGTCTCACAGCATTGAATGCCTCCTGCTGGCTTGTCACAGGATGTCGTCTCCGTCCAACATCAGCGGAAAACTTATACATCCTGGCAAGTAAATTGTCTCCACTCACCAACGTCCGTCGTGGTGTCGAGTATGCGCAAGATTTAGCGCCAAGTATCTTTACGAAGCCACCCTCTGTCTGGACGGATGCCTGCTGCCGGCCGCCTCGGATCCAGAGGGGGTCTCTTAAGCAGCGTCCAACCTCTTGAAACAGTCTCTAAGGATCTTGAGTCACCTTGTGGAAAGAGAGACTTGCCATCGCCCAGGTGACATCTATTGGTGCATAGTTGAACGCTGGTGGGGCTCCTGCCTGGAGCTGGCTCCTCTTGGGCTGAGTGGCGGTGCCTCAGCAGATTGGGAGCCAGAGTTGGCCGATATGGGGTTTCCTTGGAGAGGTGGGGCTGCCTGGAGGTAGATCGGGACACTGCCTGTGGTTGTGGAACAGCACCACAGACAGTGGGGTATCTCTTGGTCTGCCACTGCTGGAGCAGCAGAGCACGGACAGGAACCTTGCGGAATTCGGTGGGAACCACTGTGTTTGGACATGATAAGAAGACCCCCCACCCGTATACTTTTGATTTTCAAACTCTTCCGTGCAACTATAAGATAAGAAGGTCCAGGAACCCGCCATGATGAGTTCTATGATGCAGCTACAACCAAAGTTAACATGCATATATTTTCTGCAGAGATCACCTGCCAATTCATATTCCTTGAAAATGTACACCATTGAAATACAAACACACGCACACATCTTGATGGGGGTGGGGTGCACATTGTGAATTGTGGGCCAGGGGTGACTTGATGCGTGTTGAGGGTGGTTGGTGTGTGTCGGGGTAACTTGGTGTGTGTTGGGGGCGACTTGGTTTAAAGTAGGGGGCCACTTTGTTTGGGGGCGACTTGTTTGCAGTGGAGCAAGTTGGCATGAGGGCAACATGGTTGGGGGTGACTTGGTTTGGGAGCGACTTGGCCTGTTACCGAATGAAAGTTACAGTGTAGGTTCAAATTTGACATCATGCTTGAGATTCTTCTCTGATGACTGGGAAGAACAAAAAGGGAAAGAATTGACCTACACAAGTCCCATTGGTTATTTCTGCCATTTACAGAATTCTATACTGCATGACACTAGTTGAATTTTAGCTAACATGAGTACTCTTTGGTGTGGACATTCAGACTTCAAGTAACCAACGTTATTGGCATAGCATAACTGACACTACAGCTGAGCTGCACGACTATATTGTTACTATTATTATTATTACTATCCACAATCTTTATTTTCTTTACGGCTTATGATATTTTGCGCTACGAAACAAAACGAAACAGATTTTTAAGGTGGGAAGAGGGGTAATTTTAGGAAAATTTTTTAAACACTGGGAAGATGCAAATGTGATTGCAACTAATGTCATGTTGACTCAAAAACTTAGTGAAAGTATTTCAGAAAAATCTTAGTTTATTTAAATTCAAATTGTACAAAGAAAATCTGTTTCGCAAAATATCACCTCCTATATAGGACCTGATATTTTGGGAAACAGAATTCGTAAGTACTCAGTAACTACATCAACCGTACTCTCATGCAAACAATCATTTAAATGAAAGGCATTAGAAGCACTTCACTAGTCAAAACATCAAATATTTCAGTGGAAATCTACCAACAAAATCTGTTTCGCAAAATATCACCTCCTACTCTCTAAATGCAAAACAGATTTTCTTTGTACAATTTGAATTTAAATAAACTGTAAGATTCTTCTGAAATACTTTCACTAAGTTTTTTAGTCAACATGACATTAGTTGCAATCACATTTGCATCTTTATAGTGTTTAAACAATTTTCCTAAAATTACCCCTCTTCCCACCTCAAAAATCTGTTTCGTTTTGTTTCGTTTCGCAAAATATCATAAGCCTTCTTTACTACAGCCTACAAATGTGACACACCTGAACACACGCTATTAGTGGTGTACACTATGCATGAATGCAGTGTATGAGAAGCAGAAGAAAAGTCAATTTGGTTAACATTTTTTAATGCAAATGAGGATCACGAAGACAAATCCTACGTAGGAAATAATGTACCCATTGAAATTGATAGGGGGAAACCAAAATAGTGCAAGTTTATTATACACTCATTCACAGGTACTTGGAAAATGTTAAACATTGCAAAACTCTGCTGGAATTTGACAACTTGATCATGACTATAAATTCGTCTTATACCAACGATGGAGAAAGCCGATTGATAAATTGAATATTTATAAACAAAGTATACATATTTGAGAATTTGTTGCCACTGCGGGATCAGGGTAAAGAATAGGCCCAAAGTATTCCCTGCATTTCGTAATAGCTGACTAAAAGGGACCCCTGCAGGTTCGGGTTAAAGCAAGACCAGCACACTTTTCAAAATTTGAAATTTTTCCAGAGTAGTGTTGGTAATTGTCTTGTAAACTATACCTGCTTATGATAATGCTCAAAAGTGCATATTTTTTACAAAAGCGATTTTGTAATTACAATCAGCATATCCAATTGTAATTTAACGGCAGAGCTGGAATTGTCAAATTTCTGTCCCGTCCGTTGAGAAATAGTGCCACCTTTCTAAAATGACCTCCAACTTGACTTAATTGCCTGAACCAACTGAACAACTAATGAATAGTTCCGTCCATTAAGAGAGGATGTCCAAAGAAGACTTGGAAGAAGCAAGTAGTGGAGGAAAGTAGGAGGGTTGGGTTGAAGATGGAGGATGCACTGAATCGGGTTAAGTGGAAGGAGTGAAAATAGAGGAGAGGACGTCCAAAGAAGACTTGGAAGAAGTAACTGGAGGGTTGGGTTGAGGATGGAGGATGCATTGAATCGGGTGGAAGTGGAAGGAAGCAGCAGCAGCAGCAGCACCACCACCACCACCACACTACTACTACTGCTGCTGGGATGTGTACACATTTGCGCGTGTACATGAACATAAAGACCAATATCGCACCACATTTTGATCAAATTTCCTTTCCAAGACCCGATTTGTCACAGTTGATCGCATTTTTTCGTGAAGCTAACGTACGTATAAGATTTGTTTTATGGGTGTGGCCTTTTGCAGTATTTTTTTTTTTTTTTTTTTTGTTTTGTTCAACTGTCCATTATAGTTACGAAAGCAGTCAGAGACCATTATTTAAACCTATGAATATTCATGGGACTTATTTTTTCCAAAAGTGGTCTCTGGACACTTACGGAGAAAAACATGTTTGATGAATATTCATGGTTAAACAATATAGGACAATTGAACAAAGGAAAATTCTAGAAACGCCTCAGGTGGTACAAATGAAAGAAATAAACAACAGTGAAGGAACTGATAACTCAATATAAAAGCTTGTTGTGAACATCAGATTACCAAGTACTAGTTAGCTTATCTGTTGATTACGATTCAGCCAAACTAGTGATTGTAAGTCATGCAAATTTCTTCTTCACTATTTTAAATGGACAATCGAAACAATTTACTCTTTCACTGTTGAAATAAACAACGATGAAAGAACTGGTTACTCAATAGAAAAAGCTTATTGTGATTGTCGGATTACTATCTGCTTGTTGGCTAATACATCGACTACGAATCAGCCAAGATAGTGATTCAAAGTCATGGAAATCTTTTATATTCATTTTGAAAAAGTAAACATTTTGCTTTTAAACATTTTGCTTTTACTTTAAAAATTGTAACAATTGAACAATTACTCTCCGTAACGCCGGATCACTGAATGCAGGATTTAAAAATAAAATTGAGAAGCGCGAAGAGAAGCGAATTTCTGCCTTTGTTTTCTTTATAAGCGCAATCGAGTGCCAGTGATACCAGTAAGACATAGCCTTATTTAGGAATTGCCTAGCTAAAACTTTTCGAGCGACTAACCTGCGTGGCCCAACATTCAGTAGTGCACAGCAGATAACTCTGTATCAAGATCTTAAATTGGTAGTGTCAGGATCCGGGGTCAGATATACGCGTGAAAGGGTTATTTGACCTGTACCTACTTAAATATCAAAACATGCAATAACCATTAGACACAGATAAAGCAGTCAATAGGATAATCTTCTAAACAGATGAGACCATTTCTAAATCAGATGCCAGATTGATCCCCGAGAATGACGATTACTCTCAGGAAGAGGTAAACACCTATTATTGGACTAGGACTGACACAATGGTGACACCAAACGCGTACAATGCGTGGTAGAATAAGAAAAACCTGTGTAACGCTGCTTCAAGATCAAAAATGCCATACGAAAATTAGTATTCTCAAGGTTTACTGATAAAATTAAAGAAAAGTCGATTTTAAGCCTTTGATCTCGCCATATATGTTAAGATTAGAATGAATTAAAGACATCCAGCGATTTTTAACGAAAACATAAGAGTTTTGAAGGTCTGGGCTGCTGGTAGACTCCGATCTCGCGCTTCCCTATAAAGGCCTCACCGTAGTCGGAGTCTAACCGCTCCAAGACCTGGATCCAAACACAGCATAATTTGCTTTATGAAGGTGTTTCTTGCGCTCATCCGTACTATCTATTACTTATAAGAATCTCTGTTTAAAAGTCACCATCAATAGTGCGTCATTTCGTGTCTTTTTTTGCTACTAGTGAGGAAACTCTTTTTTCCAACAGTGCTGGCATTAGTGAGAGATTTTTCACCTGTACATGGTTCACTCATGTTGATTCCTGTTATAAGTCTTGTATAAAGTAATCTGATTGCACACACGATGCTAATTTGTAAGGCATTTCACTGTATTGTATCATTTCATGTTTTTTTTCTGACCTAGGGCGTCAGGAATCTCTTTCACAGTACTGACATCGGTGAGGTTTTTCAGGCCCATAGTATCATTCATGTTTTTTCTGCGGCCAGCAGTAATGAAGTCTACTTTTTTACAATGTTGACCGCATTTTACCGGTCCTTCCCTGTATGTTTCATTCATGCTTTTTCTTTTCAGTGGAGTAGTAAGTAAATCTATTTTACAGTGCTGACATGTGAGGTTGTCTCCTGTATGCCTTGGCCATTCAGTTTTTTCTATTGAGTATTGGTAATGAACCTCATTTAACCTTAGTACTGACATTTGTGTGGGTTCCCCAATTGAATGTTGAGTTGTGTCCTCTGATAGAATTGGAAAATCTCTCTTCACAGATGATGACATTTGGTAAGACTTTTACCGGTAGTGTCAGTTCATGTAGTTACTGTGATATCAGTAATGTAATTGTTTTTTTACAATCTGACATTTGTAAGGTCTTTCACCTGTAGTGATCCTTTCATGTATTATGGATGGGCAGGTAGTCAAGAAATCTATTTTCACAATATTGGCTCATTTTGAGGTTTTGTACACTGAAGTATTGGGTCCTTTGTCATCTCTGTATCTTTCTTTCACTAACCCAATTGAATTTCTTGTCAAAGTACGACATTTGTAAGGAGTTTTGGATTCATATCAATCAGAAGTTTTCTTAGAGTTATACCAATATGTTTGATTCTTCTTCATGGTTGTGAATATGACATAGGTACTGTGGTACATGTTAAATTGTGTCTGCAGTGTATTTGCACACAGTGCTTGCATTACTTTCAATGGTTTCGTCTGTTCCATATCTGAAAGAAGAAAAGTAGGTACAAAAAATCATTTGTGAAGGAGAGTATGATGATAAAACATACATCTTATTTTTATTTGTGCAACATGAAAAGACCGTAGGGTTTTTGTGCTTTACACTATGATAGAATCATCTTAGACCTCACTTAATACTCTCTTTACACATTCAACCATATGTGCGTCATGTCGTGTCTTTTTTGCTACTAGTAGAGGAAAATCTTTTTTCACCGTGATGGCATTTGTGAGGTTTTGCACCTGTATGTGTCATTCATGTTATCTGTTATCAGTCTTAAAAAATTCTTTCACAGTGCTGAACAGTTGGTAAGGACCTTTCAATCTGTATGTATGTATCATTTCATGTTTTTTCTTCGACTAAGGGTCAGGGAATCTCTTTTTTAACAGTACTGAATCTGATGAGGTTTTCACCCGTAGGCTTCATTTCATGTTTTTTCTTGCGGGCCAGCAGTAATGAATCTCCTTTTTACAATGTTGACATTTGTAAGGTACTTCACCTGTATGTTTCATTTCATGCTTTTTCTTTTCAGTAGTAGTAATAAATCTCTTTTTACAGTGCTGACATTTGTGAGGTTTTTCTCCTGTATGCCTTGCCATTTCATGTTTTTTTCTTCTGAGTATTGGTAATGAACCTCATTTCACAGTACTGACATTTGTGTGGGTTTCCACCAATATGAATCGTTTGATGTTTTGTCCTCTGATAAGAATTGGGAAATCTCTCTTCACAGTGCTGACATTTGTAAGGCTTTTCACCTGTATGTGTCATTTCATGTAGTTTCCTGTGACTAGCAGTAATGTATGTTTTTTTACAATGCTGACATTTGTAAGGTCTTTCACCTGTATGTGTCCTTTCATGTTCTTTCTGGTGACAAGGAGCAAGAAATCTCTTTCACAATATTGACATTTGTGAGGTTTCTCACCTGCGTGTGTCCTTTCATGTACTTTCTTTCGACTAACCCAATTGAATCTTCTTATCCACATACCGACATTTGGTCAGGAGTTTTGTTGTTTTGTTTGTTGCTTTATCAATTCAGAAGCTTTCTTAGAGTTATACCAATATGGTTTGATTCTTCTTTCATGGTTGTGAATATGACATAGGTACTGTGGTACATTGTTAAATTGCCGTCTGCAGTATTTGCACACCAGTGGCTTGATTACTTTCCATGGTTTCGTCTGTTCCATATCTGAAAGAAAAAAGTATGTACAAATCATTTGAAGAGTACTGATAAACATAATCTTATTTTTATTTGTGCAATGAAAAACTAGGGTTTTTGTGCTTTACATATGATAGAATCATTTTAGCACCTTAGTTTTTTTTTTTCAAACTGCATGCACAGTTGCCACAAAGCATTGTCAAGTGCATGCTGTGGGTAAAGATCAAGATGGGACATTGTTGTCAAATTGTCTCTTAAGGAACTGACTTTATAATGCATGGTCACAAGCTTATCCCACATAGAATCTATCTGTTTGTTTATTAACCCTAAGACGTCAGAACGGCAATTGGAAGCAATTGAGTTACCTTATAATTTTTGCCTTCTACTGCTCCTCGGATGTCAACTATTTTTTTTAGGCATTTTGCCGTCTATTGCCTGTCAGCCACTTTTCCCTGAGGAGATCGCCAAAACACAATTGCTTTCTACTGCTGTTGAGACGTCCCAGCTCCATAACACGGACTTAAGGTTCTGTATTTTGTATCCCACAATGCACTACCTTCCCAAAGTCCTGCACATTTTTCCGCCAACATTGACTGTACGTTGGACCTTTCAAATTTGCAAACCCGGAAGTAGATCGAGTGTACATTCTGGTTATTGCTTCACATTGACTTTGGCCATTCTCCCCACAGAAGACAGGTGACTACCCATGACGTGTTAGGGTTAATATTTGTAATATGGCATGTATACTCGATTCACGCTGAACAGGGGGAAATTTTGGGTCATATCCACAAGGGGAAATAGGGACGAAGCATTTTAATTTATCCAAGAAGTCGCTTCACTGCCTAACAATAGACAATGACTTGAAAGGAAAAGGGCCAAGTACAAAACTTAATTTTGTTTACTGTGCTTTTCCAAATTGAACTTTGTACAGTTTTATATACAATCGATTTTATAAATCATTCACTTCACTGTAAAAATGGTGTTTAAAGGGATTAGCAGCGATATTGCGAGAGAATCGAAAAATGTGGAAATGCATTTATTTAGACTTATAAATCAGGGATAGGTGTGTACAATTCCATATAACTGCTTTAATGTAGAAACAAACCACCAAATAGTGAAAAAATGAAGTATTTGAGGAAATTTGTCATACCGTCTCCCGCAAATAGACATACAGCGGTGACATCTCAAAATCTAAAATAAACAGCTGATTGTGGTTTACACTAGCACAGAATAAACAAAGATCAATAATGTTTGTGTTTGAGGTCAAACTGTATTGAGCATGGATCACAATATAACGCTTAAAATAACGCTTGAGAATCGGATAAAAAGTACTGCATTGTCTTTAATACACGGATTTCAAGCCAACCACTTGCAGGTTATGTTTGCATATCCATGCTAGTAACAAAAATACAAAAATATGAATTTTGATGATTTTTTCGATGTTTCAGATTAGCAAATCGCTGCTAATCCCTTTAACACCTCTTATGTACACAAAGGCAGCATTTTGTAATACCTGCCACATGTTTTGATCGAGATCTCGATCACTTGAGCACAGTAAGTGTTAAGAATTAAAACATTCTTCACATCGTCACTGTATCCTCGTGGAGACATTTAAAAAAATGTAGGCCTACTGAGCATATGTACACAGTATGGTCCTTCGATACTGTTCCTGTTATGTATACACTGACAAAGTAATTCCCCGAAATCTTTAGACTAAAGTTTAATTTAGGCGACGTTATAATTACAAAGTTGTGTTTGCGTTTTTATTCGGGGTCTTTATGTGTTTAGGCCAAGATTTTCATTTCCAAATATTTTATCCAACATGCTTCAACTATTGAGAATTACGTTGGCCAAGATTTGGACATGTCTGCAAGGTAATTTAAGTAGCCTAGATGATTTGAAATGCAAAGTAGATGAATATGGTGTGACTTAGTTTGTTGTTCATAATACATTTCTTGATTTCTTCAAGTTTCCAATTTCTTCCAGAATTAAGAAACTGGATGAAACTCCTTTCCCTGTTCTCCCATTCTTCGGAGTTTCTGAACCCTTTCTACATTTAGTTTTAGTCGGCGTATACCCCAACCCCACTGCAACATCACATGGGCAGCTTATGGTAGTTTATGTCCATCGTTAACATTCCTTGATTGGAGGTTACTTTCATTTTTGTTTTTGTTGGGGGTTTGATTGTTGAAAGAAATTTTATAGTCCAACACAGCTTTACCTTTACATCCAGTGGTGTGCCCTGCAACACGGCTGTTTGAGTGTCTCATTTATTAGGGCTTAAAACAAAAAATAAACCCAAAAAAATTATCAAACAGCGACACAGTTTTGGACATATTAGATGATATTGTCGGCCAGGTCACTACTGACGTATTACAAAATACACACTTTCAGGAGAAACTTGACATTGAAGATTTTGCAAAAAAATTATAAAAGTTAAAAAATCATAAAATTAAAATTTTACTTTTTAAAAAACCGTTTATCATGCCCTCTATCATTAAAAAGTGATTAAACAGCTTACAAATTTTATTATGCTTCTATCAAATTTTCATAAGAAAATGTGCTTTGCGACAAGTGAACATTGCAAGGCTTCCCGCACCCACCCCCTGGGCCGTCTGGCCATATGAACACTCTACATATGAATAATTCAACAAAAAACAACCATTAAGTTGCATCAACAACATACAGCGTGTGGCGCATGGCCGCTTCGCAGCTACTTTAGCTTCAACCCCCCCGGTATGGGGGTTCTGGAAACGAAGTTGGTAAAAGGGGACCGTAACTCCAAGGTTCCCTCCGGGCCCGCAATTTCTTTTTTTTCTCGGCGGCCCGGTGTTTTAAGTCAACCACCCATACTGACGAGTAGCATAGGAGTTGTGCTCATTTAGAGTAGAAAAAATTTCAGTAATATAGAAGTGGGAGCATCACCTTTTTAAACATTGATCAATGTGCAGTATCAACATTAGATCTTACATCAAGGGTCTTCCATCCCAAATTACGAAACATAATCAAGCACATGTGCTCTTGGACCTTCATTCAATACCACACGGCAAGCTTGTTAAATAGAACCTGGAGCTTAGTTTTACAACACTGGGAACAGTTATACCACACCAAATTACAATAATCGAAATACAGTATAGCCAAACTTGTAGCTAGTAATTTGGTTATGTTTCTTTATTGAAATGACAGGAGAGTTTTACGTACATCAAATTAAGCTCGTAACTTAATTAGGATGCAGTTTTTACATATTTTGCACCCAATTGGGCGCCTTTTCTATTTCCTTTATTTGAAATGACAGGAAGGTGCAATCTACGTTAAATTAAAGCTTAAAACTTGGTGATTCAGTTTTAACACATTTTGCGCCCAATTGGGCGTTTTTTCTATTTTCTTTATTTGAAATGACAGGAAGGTGTAACCTATGTTAAATTAAAGCTTACAACTATTTGAGGTCAAATGTCACACACAAAGGTCAACAGGAGATCAAGTTGTAAACAAGGTAATTGGTTCTAATGCAATCTTATGCTCATGTATCAAACATCTACGTTAAATCAGTTATGAGATTTCTTTTTATACATGTTTCTGTAATAAAGTTAAAAACTTAAAACTAGAAAACCATCTACTTCTAATTGCGTAAGTGAAATTCATTCTTGGATGTTCACAAACAAATTAAAACTCAATGATTCGAAACCGAGCTTTTCGTAATTGCATCTCCGTGGCATGCAAAGTGCGGTATCCCACCTTTGACCTGAAGATCGGTGGTTCTGTGATAACTGCCTCTTCGTCAATTAAAAATTTGGGTATCATAGTTTGACCATTCCCAATGAAACAACACGTTTCCTCTCTTTGTCGTAGTATCAATTTCCATTTGCGCAATCTTTGGCGAATCCGCCGTTTCCTTGATCGTGACACTTGTGAACATGCAGTAAGATCGTTGATCCTTTCTCGGCTGGACTATGGCAACTCACTGTTTGCCGGGATGTTGTCGTCTGACATTCAGCGTCTTCAGAAGCTTCAAAACCGCGCGGCGCGTTTAATTTTTCAAGTAGGTAGACGTACTAGTGTTTCTCCTTTACTTCATGAGCTCCACTGGTTGCCTGTCCAGCAGAGGATTAAATTTAAGATCTTGGTGCATGTTTACAATTGTGTCACTAGGTCAGCGCTTAATTATTTGCAAGATCTTATTCATAGACAAGAAGGTAGGCGCGAGGGACTTAGATCCTCCAGCGATCTCACGCGTCTCATGGTCCCAAGGTCTAGGCGCTCTTTCGGCGATAGGTCTTTTTCGTTTGGCTACCAAAATTGTGAACAATTTACATTCTAGTAGCGCAATGGCCCCTGATGTGCGGTTGCTTTAAAGAAATTGTTAAAACACACCTATTTCCTGGTTGATTAGTTAATTTTAATCATGGCTCGTTGTTGGCAGTCATTTTAATGTTTTTATATATTTATGTGTTTAATGTGGTGTTTTCTTTGTATATTTTTTTTATCCTCATATATTGAATTTCTTGTAAAGACGCATGGATCCATGGGAAATGCGCTTTTAAATGTTTTTAAATAATAAGAATAATAATAATAATGCTTTTTAATGTTGTTCTATTTCTTGTAAATGATGCCTGGCGAAACCGACCACAGTTTGTTTAAAAATACTTTTTATCTGATTCTGTAATTTCTATACGTGGTATCAAAATTCAGGCTTGAGATCAAAAAAGCCTTTTCGGGTGAATTCAGATTGATAAGCGTAATATTGTGCACAATGACCTGTAGGCTACAGTTTGACCTCAAACACAAATATTACTGGGGTGCCCCGCGCTAGTGGAGGAACAACTTTGGTCACTCATTCTGTCTTCCCATATCTATATGCAGAGGCAGCTCGTGCCGATTGGCCAGTGGCCTGCTAGGGATGGACCATCCCGTTATGCCATTTCCCGGCCAGAGTTATACGCATTGTAAAATCGATGGAGCCGGGGACATTAAAGAGACTGACAAGAAACAACTTACTGTCTTCTAGTTTGATTACTCAGTTTCTTCTCTAGTCTTAACCCTTGCGTACGTATGGATAACGCGACATTGCAACTCTAAAGTTACTATTAAAATTATTTTAGTGGTCGTGTACTGTTTACTGATATATTGCCCCAAAATTAGAGTGGACGTCCTGCTACCATTGAACTATAATTTATTCCACATGAGGGCAGTATTTGGGGGACAAGCTGCACATCCAACCATTTCCACCTAGAGGGCGCACAACCTAAGGCGCACACCACTTAATAATCGCTCCATTGAAATACACGTAAAAATACACATACGCGCCCTCTGATTTGCACCCCGCGTGACAATATTGAATGTTATGAATTCATTCCGCTTAGATCACAACTAAAACTTCGACTAAGTTTCAATTTTGATATCATCTAGTAGAGATTTTAAGAAAAAGGCATATGAACAGCGCCACCACTATATTGAGCCGACGTGTACGCCGCATCGCCGTTTCGACAGGCGGAAGTCGAGGGCTATTTTTACACCGAATCGAATTTCCAAATTTTGTGATAATCTCAGCGATGGTCCCGCTAGACTCTTCACTTTTATTATAATATAACACCCTCACTAGGAACCGGTCCCCAAAGGACTGCAAAATATCACAAACAGGCCTTGTTTTTTACCGGAACACCTACAATTCCCCCAAACGTGAGTGATTTAGTGCTGTGCGCCCTTCTAACCACTTGATAAATTGTTTTTGATTTTTTCTTGATTTTTGACAAATATGGACCTTTTTAGAAAAAGTGTCCTTTTTTGCCTTCCCCACGCAAATAAAAACGGGAGTTATGGGTCTCCAAGTAAGTTGATATATATTCTAAAATATCCCATTTTGTGCATTTTGGCTCTCTTCTACTGCGTTTGTAGAGACCAAAGAAATACCGCTGTTAAAACATGTTTTTGTGGAACTCAAGTATGATTTGTGAGATTCAAACATCTTTGAGTTATCTTCAAGAAATGTAAATAATACCACGAACACTCAATAAGTAAGGGATATGCTTATTTCACTTGACACCCCCCCCCCCGCATGGCTGTCACTATCGCGCCGGTATGACAGGATTGCCGTGCAAATATAAGGGGTAGGGGTGGGGGAACTAGTAATTTTCGAATCTTTTGATGGATGCTCTTTTTCTACTCCTTCTACTAAAAACATATTTCAATTAAAGTCAAGAAAACCTACCATGTTGTTTTCTTCCTTGAAAATACCTCTAGGGATTGGTGGAGTATTAAATTACAATGTTAAAACTCGACGCACGCTGTTTGGTCAAAAAATGAGGGAAAGCGGTTTTGACATCTCGCTTCCCTTATAAAACAAGAAACAAAGGACCTGGACTTGATAACTAGCTATTCAATTAGCCATTTTAGTCATAAACACACACCCGCCATTATATAGAATTTCAATGTACTTCTTTGATTTCGCATGGTGTAACAATACGTATTTCAATCAGGATTGAGACAAATTGCAGTCCATAGCGAAAACACGGATAATCAACCATTTTCATGAGCACCTTTGTTTCAGGCGATTTCCTTTGTTAAATCGTTAAAATTGGATGTTTCAAATGCGATTTGGTCAAATAGATAGATGTCTAATGTAAAAGCTCACAAAATAATAATCCTGAGTCTTGCAGACTCGAAATCGCAAAATTTCACACTCCCGTACTAGCTTTAGAAGGGCGCACACAACACTAAATAATCGTCCATTGAAATACACGTAAAATACCAATCGCGCCCGCTGATTTGCACCCCGCGTGACAATATTTGAATGTATGAATTCATTTACGTATTAGATCACCAACTAAAACTTTCGAATAGTTTCAAATTTTGATATCATTCTAGTAGAGATTTTAAGAAAAAGGCATATGAACAGGAGCGCCACCAATATTTGAGCCGAAGTGTACGCCTTATAGCCGCTTTCGACCGGGGCCGGAAGTCGAGGGCTAGTTTCTACACCGAATCGAATTTCCAAATTTTGGCTATTCGCGATGGTTCACGCTTACTTTTCACTTATTAAATAGAAACACCTCACTTGTCTCTAGGAACCGGTCCCCAAAGGACGGCAAAATATCTCAAACATGTTCTGTCATTTACCGGAACTACCTACCATTCCCCCAAAAGTGGGAGTGATTTAGTGCTGTGCGCCCCTAAATCACTCCACGTTTGGGGGAAATGGTAGGTAGTTCTGTTAAAATGACAAAACATGTTCGAGATATTTTGCAGTCCTTTGGGGGACCGGGTCCTCGTGAGGGTATTTATATTTATAAAGTGAAAGAGTATATAGCTGGACATCGCTGAGATTATCACAAAATGGAAACTATCGAATCGGGTAGAAACTATAGACCTCGATTTCCGGCCCTGGTCGAAAGCGGCATGAGGCGTACACGTCGGCCTCAAAAATAGTGGTGGCGCCGTTCATATGCCCTTTTCTTAACTCTCTAATAGAATGATATCAAAAATTGAAACGTAGTCGAAAGTTTTAGGTGTGATCTATAGGGAAATGAATTCATACATTCAAAATATGGCCGTGGGTGCAAATCAGCGGGCGGACTGTGTGTTTTTACGTGTATTTCAATGAGCGATTATTTAGTGGTGTCCGCCCTAGCCACTCAACACATAAATAACTCCACATCTTGCACTGGTTAAAACATTAATTAGATAGCATATAGCAAATTGGATAGCCCAGAGTATGTTATGCAGTTAAAGGTGCAACGAGGATTTGGGACATCCATGTAAGGTGTCATATGTAGGTGGTAATATAGGTTAGGCACTCAAATGATTTCTGTACTTGTATTTTGTTACAGCTATTGTCTTAAAAGTGAAAACAAAGGTGATTTTTGATAGGCTTATATTCAAAGAAAAACATAGGCTGAATTTCGTAATTGCCTCCTATACAAAAATAGAAATTCACAATACCAAAGAAACAGTTCTCAGCTTAATCCTTACAGATGGTGATTGTTTTGATATAAAGCTTTTACACCAGTGACAAAATCAGAATTTTCACATTTTTTCGGGACACCTGTTATTTGAAAGCTCTAGTTGACCTTTAATTGTTTAATAAGGAACTTCTTATTTGGGCCACCCGTACATCGACCCACGACGCAACGGAATGGGACGTATACGTAAGTTCGTGCAACTGCATTGGGGGACGGCCACTGATGGTAGAGTGAGGTAGTTCTGCGAAGCCATAACTCAACATTAGGTCTTAACATGTGTCATTAACGGGTGGAGTTCTGCAAATACATACGTAATACCTCTTTGCCGTCACCTACCTCAACTTCGGCGATCTCAAATTCCCTCCAAACGAGGCGAACAATCCCGCTTTAACTATCAATCAAAAGTATGGACACCCATATACAATGCGATGACACATATGTGAAAAAAAAACTCAAAAGAATATAAATCCAAATTTGAAACAAAATTGCGACTACAATCACTTCAGCGTTCAAATGCATGAGGGAAGCAATAATCGACTAGGCACCAGAGGTCATGCAATATAAATCACACGGGTCCCACGTGTTCATTATCAAACAAGGATAATTTTCTCTGGTTTTCTCCAGTAGCCACCTGAGTCCTAGCCACTCGTTCTAAACTAACAAACATGACGGCTCAATAGAATAGCAGACATGGTAACGGCCGTGCGTATAGTAGAGGCTCAGGGATTCAGCTTGGTCCAGGTACCGGTATGTGACCTTCCGGATCAAAGGGCACATTATTCAGGCGGTTTCCAGCCAGTTTGCATTGAGAAAGGTTGTTTCCCCGATAAAATTATGCATTCTACTGTTTTTCGAGAAAATTGGGAGTATTAACTCTCTGAAAAGGTAATATATCTATAAGGAACATATCTATCAAACTCGATTCTGAATTGCTTGTGATATTTTTGTTCGTCTGCAGTGTGAAAAATTGGCATTGAATTGTCCTGTAACCACGGCTAACAGCAAAAGGTATTACGTATGTTATTTGCCAGAACTCCACATACGGTAATTGAAAACCATGTAAAGGACATAATGTGGAGATTATGCTTAGCAGAACTAAGGAGTGATGGTGCACTACTTTACACTAGATAGCCAGAGGGTGCAGAGGCCATTACTGACCCATTTGATGTTTGTAAGGCATGCACTTTCACCATAAGATTCCATATGGCAAAAACCATGCCAAAAATGTCAATTTCATATATTGAGGGGAGTTTATTAAGCTTGCAGAATAAAGTACGGAAAGACTTCATATGACCCCCCCCCCCCCCCAGTCTAACTTTACATGATACAAAATTTATTTTAATTTTGGCCTTCTTTCATCAAAAACGGAAAAACAGCTAAAATAACATTTTATGTTGCAGGTAATATATGAGAGGGGGGTACAAATGGAAGTCTTGCCTAAAGTAAACACTCCACACACCGCTTTATTCGGTCAAAATAATGCTCCAATTACATTTAGGTCTATAGGCTAGTTTTCTTTGTCCTTTATAAATATGTGCTTGATTCCATTTAACAGAAAAAAGCATGATAAAAAAAAACAAGAAAAAATGGATCAAGGGTAATATTGGCGGAGGGGGGTTCTAGTACAAAAACTCTATACGGATAACGTGCCGCTGTCATTTGGTCTGCAAAATCAACCCGTCTTTTATAACTAATGACCCTTTTTTGCACTCACCTGGTGATAATTATGACCCCTATTGTTTTCCAACACAATAACGGTATAATTATCGGTGTTGATTTGAATGTATTTGTGGGTATAATTTTGGGTACGCATCAGCTATGGTGATATATAGTCCGCGAACGTAATCAGCTCTACTACGCAGAATTCTACATTGTATTGATTTTGCCAACTTTTTTTAGTCCTCATAATTATCGTTATCCTCGGTTTGTTTACGTCTGCCGCTGGTTTTATGCGACTTTCGTCGTGGCCTTCTAACTTGCACCCAAGTTCGCGAAGCAAGACACTCTGGGTATTTTGCCAGGGGTATTGATTTGGCAGTTGGGGTTCTGCGGTTTACGAAAGGAAAATTCTGGATAAATATGGGTCCTTATATTGCAAGAAGGAGAGATATAAGTTTCTGGTCCCACTCTGAAATTATTCTGGTATAAATATGGGTCATTTCTATTGGCAATAAGGAAGAGGTATACGTCTTGTCCGACTTGAAATTCTTGTATAATTATGGGTCATTATATTGCACGAAGGAGAGGTATAAGTCGGTCCACTTGAATTCTGGTATAAATAATCAGGGTCATCATTATTGCAAAGGAGAGGTGATAGTTTGGGGCCACTTCTTGAGTCCGGGAGGCAGGTCCGGGAGGCAGTAGAGTCTGCTTGAGGCATAACCTTTTTTGTCTTTCATTCATCTTTTAATATTGGACATTATCGTATATCAGCTAACGTAAAGCTACGATAATGTCCAAATGTTAAATAGCATGAATTAAAGACAATAAGGTTATGCTCAGCAGACTACGGGAGGCAGTGGATATGGGCAGTTCGCAATCTTGACTGATATTTGAGTATCATTTATGCAAATGTTAATATCTATGCATATTTTGATCCAAAAATGGGAATCTCCACCTGACATTGAATGAATTGTGGTAGGAGATGAAACTTGATGGGTGTGGTGGTCAACGTCTCAGTTGTAGAAAATTCAATGTCATGCAGGGTTATCCATAATCCACCTTAATCATCTTTACTCTAACCACATTGTTGCCAACACCATATAATGTATGCCCACAAAGCAGAGCATCAAAGCACAACTGTCCCATCCAAAAAACAAAAAAAAAAACTGGCAATCACCTTGACTAAAGATTAACTGTGCTGAAATATTTTCAGGTAGCCCTTTTATGAGTCAAATGTCACATATGTAGCGATAGCACCCTAGGAGACTAAGTCACATATCATTGCGCGCGAGAGGAGCTTCCATCATACGGTAATTACCGGGGAAAACTAGATGGTCCGCAACCACCTGCATTCTGCCTTTAGTTCCTGTTTCACAGACGGTTTCATGTTCCTCATTATACACTGAAATGATGTTAACATTTGTAACCGTCAAAAGCGCAAATGTAAGGTCCAGAAGACTCGGTATAGCAACTGTTTCTAGGTGTGCAGCAAATTACTGATACATGTGAAGCTAGCCAGTCTCTAGCTATAGCCTGATGTTGCTAGCCAAACAAATAATAGCCCCCTAATTGCCAAAAAAATTCTGTTCTTCGTTTGGAGTCAAGGGCTATGATTTTTCACAACTTTTCAAGGTAAAACGGAAAGCTTATTTTTACCTCAGTCGGCACCCTATTTACGAGTCGCTTCACAAGATGCAGCCCTGCAGCTGCAGACCGATTAACCAGACAGCTGGTGTGGTTTGACAGATACTAAATAGCTAGCAATGCTCCAACTAGACAATCCTGTCTAACGATTCGTGTTGTTTTCCCCAATTTATCCAGGATTCCCGATTAGGAACTCCGCTTTCATGAAATTATTGACTTTCCCCCACTTTCCCTGGGCTCCACCTTTAGTCCAGTCTTCGTCCATGTCTGTCTTTATAGTCCGATACGCGGTAAAGAACATATATGTCTTTGAAATAGACCAGCTTTGGGTCGAGTCGGATATTGATGCTGTTAGGATTGCATGACCTCCCCCCCCACCCACACATATAAATACTGGCCATACTGCGCTGAAGTCGTTAGTCTTCCGTGATTCCCTATAGTCCGCCACTTTGATGGGAGGTTTTTGTTACAAATAATCTGTAAAATCCTGAACTAGCCTATTAATATTTTCATCATGATTGTCTGGTGCTGTTTATCACCTTTGTGAGTAAAAAAAGGGTGCAAGACGGCCATTTCAAGCGGTCAGAACATAACAGACCACCTGTACCGCGTACCGTCCATGTCTAAATTCTAATGGGATTAATTCCCAATTAGCTCCAATAACCGGAGCTAGCGAATTATAAACCTAATAATCCTGTCAGTATGTCAGATCTTACATGGGGTCACAAAATACCAAACCGACATAAACACTAGGAAAGTTAATTTCTTTTTAGAAAATGATCTGGAAATTTTGCAATGGCTAAAAGGGCAATGTATTGCAAGAAAGATTTTAATTCAGAAAATAAACAGCTGTTTCCCCAAATGAATTGGAAATACTTGGATCAAATCCTGTTTCCACCATGGAAGACTTGTATTGAAAACCACACACATCTCCCAAAAGCTTGCATGGTCACTCATGCCTCAATCTTCTTAATATATAAATTTGCTGTCAACTATATTAAACACCACTGAGCAAAAATACCCTACCATAACATGTAGGAGCCTTAGTATGTGGCTAAATTTGTGGGAACTGATGTAACTGAAATCAACAAGTGTATTTTTTTTTTTTTTTTGCATGATATTCTATCCCAGACCCATACTCATTTTAATTAAACAAAGTCACAAACCAGTCAGACAGGGTGGGTGCATGGTGGAACAACGCTCCAGCAATGTGGTTTCTGTGCGGGCTACTAATAATCACTCCGTGAGTATAAAATCACTGTGTTAACCCATATAGGAACACTGACTGGGGTTAATCATTTCAGGTGACAGCTAATAAATAAAGCTTTATAAACCACTGAAAAAATATTGTTTTAAATTTTTTAAGGGGCACAATATTTTTTCAAGGATCGCTTTATATTTTACGAAGAAAGACTAGTAATATACTTCTGAGTTTGCGTGTGAGTCCCTAGTTTTAAATTGCCTATACAGTAATAAGCCTAAAAAAATGAGTTAACCTGCAATGTCATCTTGTATGAAACTGACTGTTTGGTGCACGGTCATCTGTGCTCTGAGGAATGATTATGTACATTAACTACTTTTCACTTTCAGATATGGAACAGAAGAAAACCATGGCAGTATCAACCACTGGTTGTGCCAAATCCTGCAGACGGGACAATTTGGACAATGTACCAACGTATCTATCTCATGTTCGCTACGCTAACCATCAGGGAAGATCAACCATACTGTATAACTCCTAAGCAAGCTTCTGATTGGATTATTGCAAATCCAAACCTCAAAAGAAACAACATAAAATGCCACCTGCTGTGAGAAACTTACAAATATCAGCAATGCTCCCACGAAGAGGTTGCAATCAATAGCAACAATAAACATTGAAAAACCTCCATATGTCAGTACGACTGTGAAAAGAGATATTTACTACTACTCAGAAGAAACAACATGGATTGACACATACAGGTGAAAAACCATCACAAATGTCATACCTGTAAAAAGGATTTACTACTGCTAGTCGCAAGAAACAACATGAAATGAGTACATACAAAGAGAAACCTTTACAAAATGTCAGTACTGTGAACAGAGATTTAATTCCACACAAAGGACAGGAACACATGAAATACACATACAGGTGAAAAACCTCACAAATGTCAGTACTGGTAAAAAGGGATTTATATTAACTGCTCTGACTCAAAATAACAACATGAGATGACACATACAGGTGAAAAACCTCACAATTTTCCAGCACTGCAAAAAGGGATTTAGTACTATTACTCAACGAAACAACAGGAATGCACACTACAGGTGAAAAACCTCACAAATGTCAGCTGTGTGAAAAGGGATATTTTAATTACTGCTAGTCACCAAACCAACCATGAATTGACACATAACAACTAAAAACCCTACAAAGTCAGTTACTGTGAAAAGTGGATTTAATTAAACCTCGTCAAAAGAAACAACATCGATGATATACATACAGGTGAAAAACCTCACAATGTCAGCACTGTGAAGATATCCATTACCACTGGTGAGAAGAACCAACATGAAAATAGCCATATAGGAGAAAAACCTCACAAATGTCAGCATTTTAAAGAGATTCTTCTTTTCTTCTTACAGAAAAGAACATAATGAACCATGAAGGTGTAAAACTCCACAATGTCAATACTGTGAAAAGAGATTATTTCACCAAATGACAGGAAACAACATGAAATGACACTTACAGGTGAAAAACCTCACAATTGTCAGTACTGTGAAAAGAGATTTTATGAAGCTAGCCGCAAGAAAGCAACATGAATGACACATAACAGGTGAAAAACCTTACAAATGTCACACCTGTGAAAAAGGATTTATTACTGCTAGTCAAAAGAACAACATGAAATGACCACATACGGAAAAAACCTCAAATGTCCGTATTGTAAAAAAGGATTCAGCCTGGCCTCAGACAAGGAAAAGACATGAAATAGGCCATGATGAAGGTGGCTAAACCTCACCACTGTCAGCACTGCAAAACAGAGATTTAGTATTGCTGGTTATAAGAAACAACATGAAAGGACACATACAGGTGCAAAAACCTTACAAATGTCAGCACTGTGAAAAAGATTTATTACTGCTAGTCACAGGAAACAAATGAAATGACAACATACAGGAAAAAAAAACCTCACAAATGTCAGAGTATTGTAAAAAGGGATTCAGAGGGGCTTCAGACAAGACAAAGACATGACATGAGCCAGTTGAAGGTGTTAAAACTCAACAAATGGGTCAGCACTGAAAAAGAGATTTAGTATTGCTGGTATAAGAAACAACCTGAATGACCACATAAAGGTGAAAAACCTCACCAATTGTCAGTTAATGTAAAAAGAGATTATTAAAGCTAGTCGCAAGAAACAACATGAAATGACACATACCGGTGAAAACATACAAATGTCAGCAATGTGAATGAAAAAAGGATTTTATACTTGATAGTCACAAACAATACTAAAAATAGGGACCCCAAAGGAATTAAGGAGGAGAAAAGAAAAAGGTAAGTTAGTGGAAAAGGAGCCGTAAGAAGTGGAAGAAGAATCAGACAAGGAAAAGATGCATGAAAAATGAGCCATGATTGAACGGTGCTATCCTCAACAAATGTCAGCCTGTAAAAAAAAAAGAGATTTAGTATTGCTGGTTATAATAACCACAATTACAATGACACATAAGGTGAAAAACCTCCCAATGGTCAGTCTGTAAAAGAGATTTATTAAGCTAGTCCAGCAACAACATGAAATGACACTACCGGTGAAAAACTACAAATGTCAGCACTGTGAAAAAGGATTTATACTGCTATTCCACAAAAAAAACAACATGGCAATGACACAGGAGTAAAAACCCACAATGTCAGTATTGTAAAAGGATTTTTTTTCAGCAGGGCCTCGACAAGAAAAGACATGAAATGAGCATGATGAAGTGCTAAACCTCAAAATGTCACACTGTAAAAAGTATTTTAGTATTGCTGGTTTATAAGAAACGACATGAATTGAAACTAAACAGGTGAAAAACCTCACAACCGCCAGCTTCCCCTTCCCAACCCACCTTTCCCCTTCCACAACCCCATCTGCCCCTTCCCACCCATCTTTCCCCCTTCCCAACCCCATCTTTCCCTTCCCAACCCCCATCCTCCGTCCAACCCCCATTTCCTCCTTCCCAACCTATTTTCCCCTTCCCAACACCCAAATCCACCTTCATCGAACACCATACCCCCCTTAACACCACCCAATCCAAAGGTTTGGCTTATAAGGGCTACAAGCGCAACCTTATATCAGTGTAATGTGGTCAAGTAGTTGGGGAAGATATGGTAGTATAAAAAATAATTTAAACTATATATATTTATAACATGTATATATTATACGTATGGTATGGTTTGGTAACATATACAAAGTGTCAAAACCAAGGGGGTAAAATTAGAGTGGCATTTTAGCGACTTTTCTTATAATGTGTTTCAAACTGGAGACAAACCATATTTTATAAAAATTAAGAGTGAGGCTAAGGGGCTTTTTCCGATTTATGTGATTGTGTTCTTTACTGATATGAGAGCCTGGCCATTGCAAGAATCCCATCACGTACCGTGGAAAACAAACTTGTGGTTTTGATGGGAGACGCAATAATGCATGTTGCAAAGCCTATTCAATCATGTGCTAATATGATGGTTAACCACTAAAACAGCATTTTTTTGTGTGTATCTTGGGAATGAAAATGGGGGATTTGGAGGCTCAAATTTCTTTTGAAGGCCTTTCATCTGATATCAAAATCGATTACTACTTCCGGGTAAATCAGGGGGGGGTCCCATAAACGATCGGAACACGCACAGGTCTTTAACATCAATCTATTGAAACATCGATTGTATCAACATTACAAAGGTATAGTTACTAAGATATTTGCCTAGTAAATAAAAATGAGCTTAAAACGTAGCCATGGGGTATATTAATTTAGCCCATACTGTGTTATGGTCTCTATTAGTATCGCTAATTGGCGTAATGCCAGCTAGTAAACACTGATGGTGTCTGATATGCAATAAACAGGTGTTTCCCTACATTAAAGAGAGACTGGCACACATTTGAAAAATAGTGCGCCCTCAATATTTTTTTTATTTTTTTTCAAAATCGATATTTGCATGGTTGTAAAGCGTTTATATACAAAAGTCCTCGCCCCCAAAATGATAAGACCAAATCAGCTTCCTTATAGTAAACGGAACAATTTTGTAATTTCACGTCGCCGGCGACGCGAAATTCACGCAGCCGGACGAAAATGGCGTTTACACAAGAACAGCACGCTGTATTGCGCATGTTTCCCACGATAGGCAAACTGTTGACTTCTATAAACCTTTGTGGTTTTAATATCAGTGAGACGAGTCAAAATAGTCATGTAAATATACCACATTGTTGATGCAAGTTATGGAAAACTTAAAAGTTGGTCTACAAATTTACCTGGATATCTTTATCCTCCTAGCAATGTCCCTATTGTTTTGGGATATGTATTTTTATGTGTAAAAAATAATCTTGTTCTTCCAATGGCCTAGACATCATTTGAGAGCAATTGAAGAAATTTCATATTTTGTGAAAATGTGCCAGTGCGCTTTAACTTACATGGTAGCCCATGGATTTCAATACGGGAGTCGAGGTCGCGAGGCCCGGTCGCGAGGTCAGCCCCATGTAACTTGCAAGGCCAGAGAACCAGTGCCCAATTATGTGTATACTGTATACTTTAGATAGCAAATAACAGGGCAAATAATTTGTTTCTGTTTGGGAAGAATTCATGTGAACCATGGAGTTATTACAGTAACTATAATAAATCCATGCATGAAGTTATTACAGGATAACTATAATAACTCCATGCGTGATGCATACATTTCAAAGTGGATGCCAAACCAGAAAATATATTGCAAGAAGCCATAGAAAAAAATAGCCATGCTGTTCACTGACCAGTATATTTAAATCTTTTCTGTGTCTTAAAATTTAAACGCAAAACAAGTAATTTTGGCTGCTATATACACCCATATTAAGTCCAGGAATTCAGCGCTATTTCCACCCATTTTTTTGCAACTTTGAAGTTGTTGGTGATAGCAGAATATGACTGGAAAGTATAATAATTTTGTGATTTAACCCTCAACTGCATGAACAATTGTGCGAAACATGAATTGAAGATTTAATTTTGCTATGATACGATTCATTTTAGAAAATAAAAGAAAAAAACAAAAAAACAACAAACACAAAATAAATATAAACCAAATGCATAGCAATCAGAATATTTTACATAAAATCGTAAAAATAGGATATGTACTCCAAGCCACAGAGCCAGGAGAGACATGTGAAAAATAAATAAAAAAACTTGAGACTCCAGAGAGTGTTTTGATTCAATCCCACAATGCACCAGTTTTTGGGAAATTTCGCCTCAAAAAGGTCACTGTGATCCCACAAAATCCTATTAACATATAAAAAACCATGACTTTTACACTCATTTTCACCCACCGTAGTGTAAGTGCTTATAGGTAATTTTTAGCATGATAATGAAATGACTTGTGGTTCTGAAACTTCTTGAACACATTTTATACTTAAGTAGGCCTACTGACATGCATTGTTTGCAATGCATTATGGAATTGGTTCAAAACACCCTCTACTCGGACTCAAAGTTCATATCTTAGAATTGTTAATTATTATCTCAAAATGTCAACATACTATATCAAAATATTGCCATACTGTCTCAAAAGTTCTGTTTTAATTCTCAATGTGAGTATTACTCCAACTTGCTATAGGTTTCCCAGTTATTTTCAAGCATTTTCATTTAACTATCCGTGATATTTAGATTCGTCCCGACAATCCTTTGCATGCATCTGTTAACTTTAATTTAGTCAATGGGCATTTAATTTCCAAATGTTTCCACTTATTTTCATCATATGGTCACTTAAGTTCGTCCAATATTGCCTGTAATTCACCTATTAGAAGTTGCCACCGGGTTGCCATGGTTGCCGCATTCACAAATGGATTTTGTCTTTGATCAAATATTATAATTCTTTTATCATTGAAATATGCCATATGTTCTGAAGCACAGACGACACGTCGTGTTTACTTTCATAGGCCTTCTTTTATGAAATTGAGAGTTGTCAGTTGTCAAAGTACCAAGTAGGTTCATTTTTTTGGTAAACCTAGCTTCCTAAAATGAATAGAATATTCTATTTATTTCATAAACAGAAACTTAACAATAACTATATAAAGGGTAAAAAAGGGAGAACAAGGAAAATATATAAGAAACGGTAAAAAGAAAAACAATTAAAAAAAATAAAGAGATAAAGAAAAACAGAAATCGGAAAATAGATCAAAAATAAAAAATAATAAGAAAACATGGAAGACCCACAAAAGAACAAAATGAAACATAGGTAGGCTATAAGCCTATACATGCACATGTTAAAGGCACTATCAGTGATCTACGCGAAAGAGTCAAATATTTGAATTTTGCACGAATAGCTTAGAAGTGAAGGATAAGCCTGTAATTGTCATAAGTTATCTTTCATCGACAGAAACATCGACAGAAAAGGAAGAAAACAGTAGTGTTCAAAGATTTGATTCTCCATTCAAATACGTGTTGTAGTAAGTGTCCGTACGGACAGTAATGACTAAAATATCCGATTTTGTCTTTATTAGGTTGCTTTTGATCTTATAATTTGCAGGTTATGTTAGGATACCTATACTTGTTACAAACATGCAGAAATCTGATTTTTTCAATTTTCTGATTTTCCAAATCACTGATAGTGCCTTTAAATGCTTTCTACTGAAGATGACACACAGAACGAAATGCATTGCTAATTCTATGAAATTAATTTGCACAAAGACGAAACTGTTTTGAACACTTTACAGCTTGAAGGCACTAATAGTGATTTTTCAAATCAGAAAATCGTTAAAAATCATCAAAAATCAGATTTTTGCAGGTTTGTATTAAGTATAGCTATACTAATGTATCCTGCAAGTGATAAAGTTGAAAGCAACCTAATAAAGACAAAATCGGATATTTAAGTCATTACACACCGTACTACAATACACGTTATTAAATGGAGGTTCCTATCTTTGAACACTGCTGTTTTCTTTCTTTTCTGGCCATTTTTCATTTGGAAAAATACCGTTTGCAAATTCTAGAGACTTATTCCTCACTTTTAGACTACTCCTGCATGTTTTGAATATTTTGACTAATTTGGGTGGATCACTGACAGTGCCTTTAACTATAGGCGAAACGAAATTGGACAGAAGATACGAATAACTGTGAACATTATACGAAAATAAGTGCCCAATGTTTGAAAATATTTGACTAAAGACGAAATTAAACGTAACAAACAGCAAATTTATTTTTTCGGGACGAATTTAAACCTAACAAATAATGAAATTTTCAAGTTACTGTTTTTATTAATTTTAAGGAAACTATGCAAAGCGAAACCAAAATGAATCCTATTTGGTATTCTGTGACAACTGACAAAATCTCAATTTGTTTATGATACAAGGCCTATATACGATAGCACGACGTGTCTGTGCTTCAGAACACATGACAAATTTCATTGATAAAGGAATTGAAATATTTGGCCAAAGACAAAATCCACTTGTGCATGTGACAACTGCCAACAGGTGGGACAAACTATACAGGCAACATTGAACGAAATAAAGTGACCATATGACGAAAATTAGGACAAATTTGGAAAGTAAATGCCCATTGACCAAATTAAAGTTAACAAATACATAAGTAGGATTATCGGGACGAATTTAAATAGTATGGATAGTTAAATTAAATGAATAAGTTTGAAAATAACTAGGAACACCTATATCTGGAACAGTGAGATAAAACTAAAAAATCTCCGCTTTCTATGTAAATATCTCGAATTCCGAGGAAATATATCGCATTGTGAGTAAATATCACAAATTTCGAGATAATAACTCGAAACTTGAAGAAAATATTTCCAACATTGATAAAATATCTACACACTAAAATGTAAATGTCGCTTCAAAAAGTTATAGGCCTACCTTTGTGCATTATAGACCTTGAAGATAAAAAAAAAGTTCTATGGACCGACAGGCTCCTTTTTTTGTTTGCTTCCGCGCGCGCGAGTGTGTGTGTGTGTGTGTGGGTGGGTGGGTTTAAGTGTGTGTGTGTGGTTTGCAACTGACTGAAAAATACCAAAAATCTATTCTTTTAATTACTTCGCTCATATCTTTTGTGCTCAAATCGATCAATTTATGACCAACCAAAAGACGGAAGCTGATTTAACATGCGTGCAGAAAAAGAGAATCCCCAAATGCCAAATAACGTAAAAGAAACATGTTTTTTATTATAATAATTTTCTTTTTGAACAGAGCTCGGCTACCTTTGTCCGTTGCATCAACTGTACGCGGGCTTCCCTTAAAGCTCCTTAAAATTTGTACTGCCCTATTCATAAGCTAATCCCCTCTTAAAGATTGTCCTATCCGAAATTGTCAATATGCCATTCTACACATGTACTTTATTAGTGGTGTATAACCTGAAGAGTCTACTGAATTGAGTGCCCTATTATTCACCGTTGTAGGCGGACTGTGAGTCTGGAGGTCTATATCTCCTGCCACACCGGTATATATATACGTATACTTCATACAAAAATCTACTACCCAATTCTGCCAATCTATACTGTATACCTGTGCCACGTTAAAAGATTTTTATAGCGCTACCTCGTCCATTATGTTAAGCTAAACATGTGCTCCCCTTGGCGTTTTTTTGTGCTACCTTGTCCATTATGCCAATCTATACATGTGCTCCCCTTAAAAGTTCTGTACTACCGCTCGCGTGTTTTTCATATATTGATGTTGTTGGAAATATGGTGTGTGGTCCCTTATACGATTTGCGCTCCGCTTTTACTTTGTCGATGTGCTGAAAAGGGACCCATAACTATATCAGCTGATTTTGGGTCAAATTTAACACAAATGTGCCACTGAGTTTCCCTCAAACTTTTGACCTTTTCAGCGACTTTTTTGTACAATTTTTTGTCTTCAGATTGAGGAAATTGGACTACTTTTCCAACAATATTTAGAAAAATTGGTTCCGACTGACGAAATTTCAATAATTTTAAAAACAAATTGGAGAAATTTTTAAAAAGAGACTCATCTACAAAAAAATTGGCATAAAAAGGGTATACCAGGGACTGAAATGATATACCCGTATGTTTGCGACACGTCCACGTATGGTCATTTGTGTTAAGTACCCCTCCCCCTCCCGGGTCCAATGATGTGAGCAATCCTTAAGAATTAGTGCTACCATTATCCGTATGTCAATCTATTAATTAATGTGCTCCCCTTAAAGTTGTTTGTGCCTACCCTTGTCCACTATATCAACCTATACATGTGCTCCCCTTAAAAGTTTTGTGCTACCCTTGTTCATTATGCCTATACATGTACGTGTACTTCCCTAAAGAGATATGTGCTATACGTTTTCGATGTGTGTGTACTACAAAAAAGATTTGTACTAAACACACATCCATTATGACAATTAAAAAAAATCGATACCCCTTTCCATTATGCCAATCAATACGTGTACCACCAATTTTTCAACTAATCACGTTGATATATCTAATGAACTGCAATGCACATTGATAAAAGCCTAACCAAATGTAAAGATATTCACCAATCCGCGATTCAGAATTTCACCAATAATTCGGAAATAGCATATAATCAAAACAGAAATTCCACTGGAAATCAAGACAGCAATGGTGGTTAAATAGTTTTGGTTTTAGAAGAAAAAATAGTTTATTCATTTGCAAAAAAGGGTTTATAAATACACATGCCTTTCTCATATTTGAAAATGAGCCGTTACTACATATTTGGCATAGGTATAGAGCAGGAGAAGAATATTATAAGGGCCTTATTTAAGGTCCTTAAGGAGTTCGTTTACCCCCACTACAGAAAAAGTTTAATACCTTTGGTAGTTAGTATGGACCCCCTATTAATTGTGGTATCACTTTTTAAATAGGGCCAATTTAAGGTTACACAGGGGTATATAGTTTGTACCACCTACGTACAACCTTTGGTTTTGGAGTTATAGGGTAAAAAAGACTAAATTGGCCAAAAAGGTCAATTTCAATTTGTACAGGGGTCAACATTAAAAGTTAATCTGATTTGCCTGAGGAAAGAGGACTTCAAAAAACATGGTTTTTGATTATGTTAAATGTTTACTTACCGAGATATGGGTCAAAGAAGGTCAACGCCAATTATGTTGCCCTATGATCTATTTTGTCGCATAACATGATAACTATGCATTTGTGATGCTACAAACTATTCCTTATTTTGACACATTAAGCTATATAGATGAACTTCTTTCATTTTTACCAAAATTGGAGCAACTTCTGATTTTAACCCCTGTACAAATGGAGATTTTAGCCATTTAACCCTATAACTCCAAAACCAATGGTCATAGATGGTACAAACTATACATTTTTGGAATCCTTATGACTCGACGGACAATATGGCATACATTTCAACATGATTGGCGCATTTTAAAAGTTTGACCCCTGTGTAACCTTATATTGGTCTCTATTGAAAAAGTGACACCGCAATTTGAGAGTACTAACTAGCTAGCATTGGTATAGAGGATCCATACTAACTCCTTACTTCTCCTTACTTACAAAGCTCTACATGGATTTGTTCCGATATATATATCTTCAAGAACTTATTCACGCGCAAGCCTACACGCTCTCTCCGCTCTATGTCGCAGTGTCGTCTCATACCCCCATCAACCTCAACTCAGTCTTATTATGGTCGTCGCGCATTTTCTTCTGCTGCAGCTGAACTATGGAACAATCTTCCTTATGGAATAAAAATTTCACAGACTGTTGACCAATTCAAATGCTCTGTCAAAATATACTTGTTTAACCGTAACTAAGTTATTTCATTACTTTCATATTACCATGGTACTTTAATTTATTTTTTGTTTGTTAACTTGTTTGTGTTATTCCTTTACAGTGTGTTTCTGAAGCGCATTGAGACTTAATTGTGTAATGCGCTTTATAAAATGGTCGTATTATTATTATTACCAAAGGTGTCAAACCTTTTCTGTAGTGGGGGTGAACGATGGTGCTTGAACCAGGTCCGTGCTCCTAGTAAGACAATTAAGGCCTATAGAAATTTGATAACGGGCCGAATATGGCTCGCATTTTTCTTGCTTCCACTCAAAGGTTGCGTAATGTTATAAGTAAAGATTTCTATTCATTTATTAACAAACGTTGACAAATTTGTCCTAAAAGACCTATTTTCTGGAGAGCATCTGATTTTATGCATGATTATCAACACAAATCTACGATCCACAAGGTCTCCTGTTTATTCGAAATCTAGAAGGAAATGGTGTGCTTATAGTTTACAACAAACGGAAAAGGTTCTTTTTAGTAGATTGGTCCATGTTTATTTAAATGAAAGTTTTGTTCTTTTGTTTATAACTGTTTATAACGATGACATGATTAAAATATGCTAACAAACACGACAAAATGTTATTGGAGCGTAATAATAAACAAATTGATTTCAAACACATTATTTCTTTCTCTATTAGGTCGTTTTCACATTCTGGCCGGGAGTTCTGGCAAGGTTTAGCATTTAAAATAGCACAATAACAATAAAACATACAAAACAATGTGTGATATATCCCTTTTTATTCGAGTGTATTAAGCTGGTTTAACCACACACCGTACAATGATTTAATGGATTTTGATCAATTTCAATTTGACGGCTTATGTTTGACGGAATTAGGCATACAGAATTCCGGACAGCACTTGTTTTGTTTATGTTTTGGGAATGTTTAAATAGGACCTTAAATTATATTTTCCTAACATTTTTCAAAAAAAAAAAAACAACAGAACATAGGTTTGGGTTGTCGGGACTTGTCAGATATCTAAGCAGAAACGGCCCTTGGAAATTTCTACAATTTCTTATTATTGGTTAGAGTCACGGGGGCATACCTGCTAACGACACTATGTTTATATACTTCATCAATCCTGTGGTTGTTCTTGTGTGTACTGATAACAGAAAAAGAAATAGTCCTTCCAGCGGCGGTCCAAAAAAATAGAAAAGATCGTCGAGTGGGGTCAGTACAAACTTGATTTCGTGATTTGGGGTTTTAAAAAATACTGTATGCGTGTAAAACTACCGTTTTTAGAGTAAATATTGTACATTTGGAGGAAACTCAGAAGGCATAAAAAAGAGCCAACCGACCGATCGACCCTTCTTAAAATCTTCGTCCGCCCACAGATTATTATTTTCACCCGGCGACGAAAAAAAATTTGCAAGTTAAAAAAGGAAAAAAAACAAGTTCTATACGTTGTGAATTTAACGCGAAATCGAATTAAAAGTAGGCATCTTGGCGTTCATACAATGATGATGATTGACCTGAAGATGATTATGACTATAACATTGCGTTTTCTACTGCAGTTTTAGAATGGTTACATGCTCCACGCATGCATAAAACCATCGAAAATACCCGGGCAAAAATACTCTACTACAAGAATTCTAACGCATGCATGGTAAGGCCGTTCAATAATTCCTGCAAGGTCGTAAGCACCAAGTGTCTGTTTGCTTTTCCAACCTGGCTAACCCCGAAGCTATACACGGGATAGGACACAAGGTCAGTTTGTGAAATTGGTTGCAAAGTGTGCTGCGCCAGCTGCTACTTTTATTGGTCTATTTTGTGGTAATTGACGAGTTGATAGGAACCGAGGTTACCTCGGTGTTAAATAGCCAAATAGCTTACAAATGTACTTAATGTACTAAGTATCTCGCAGCGGCTGATCTGGGGTTTGCAGTGCCAACTAGCAATAATACATAAATACAAGACCACCTGTTTACATACAGGTCCAGGGTGCCATCCTACTTCAGCCAAAGCAGCGTCTTTGTGTCTCAGCATCTCTCCTTTTGTCTCGCCTTTCTCCCTGTCATAAGTCTACTAAGTTCGTTCTCTCAGAGCTGGATCGGGCTTCTCAGCTGCCAACTAGCCAATAAAGACAGAAATACCAGACTTAACTGTTTACATGTTCCAGGTCCTGGTCCAAATCCTACCTCAGCCAAAGCAGCCTGTCTTTGTCTCTCAGCCTCTTCCTTTGTCTTGCCTCTTCCCTGTCATCAGGTCTAAAAGTTCATCTCTAAGCTGGCTGGATATGGCTTCTGGCAGATGCCAACGAACAATAAATACAAAAATACCAGAAAAACGTATGATAATGGCTAGTCACTGCATGAGGAGTCTTCTTTCACAAAACCCACCAATGTTGTGCAAGAATCATTTTCCAAGTGCACAAATAATGACTCAACTGACACCTGGATGACATTTGTCTCAGATTCCAAAATCTTAATTGAACCACCCACCAAGCAGGGATCCAACTAAATTCTGATTTTTAATTTCCAAGAGGTTCCTAGGTTATTCCAATTATTTTAAACAAATTTTAGGTTTTTTCCTCCCTGACATAATATTCTTTTGGACTTCCAAGTCTGAATTTTACCAAATTCTCATTTCCGTCTGGGGAAGCAGTTTCTCAATTTACAGGGTAAATCGGGAACTTTGTCATTAGATTATTGGCAAGAAGCAAATTTTCAATACATAAATAATTACTAGTACAAAGACAGATAAAGCAGTACATCACCATAAACATTGCTGGCTCTATCGTTATATGTATCCAGATATTTATTTCTCTCAAAGCGTGTCTAAGTCAGGGACCGTACAAAGTTAATTCACGCCTTATCATAGCAACAAGTTGAACAACAACAGCTAATTTTAAATCAACCAATCCGATCGCGTTTGTAACGATCCAAACAGGGGAGTATGCGAGTTTTTGGCGTTTTACACTGCAGCACACGCGTTAGCAATGCAAAACCCCGCGGAAAAGGAGAAAATAAACTGCTGGACAGAGTATAATTGTCCCCGCATATACCACCAAAAAGGAAACGATCAGAAACCACTGGCGTACCGGGGGGGGGGGGCTTGGGGCGAAAGCCCCACTCAAAGGTCTCAAGAAAAAAGAGGAAGGAAAGAAAGGACGGGAAGAAAAAAGAGGAAAGAGAAGAGGAAAAGAAGAAAAGAAAGTGAACAAGGGATCACCTTAACCAAAGTCTTCCGCCTAGTATGTTGGTTAGTGCGGAATGGGTTTGTAGTGGGGTTTAGGTATGGATATCTGGAGCGGTTTGTGGCGGTTTGGTTGGTGGGCGTTTGAGGTGACATATGGCTGTAAAAGATAATTGAGCTTCCGCGTAGAAGTTTAAAGTTTTTTTAATATTTTTTTTTCAATAGTGATTGGAATGTAGCACTTATTTTGAGCGGTTTGTGCCTTGGTTTTGTGAGCCCCTGGCTTGATGACCTGCGGGGGTTTGTGTCACCTTGGTGACTTTGAATGACCCCTGCTGATCTTGTTTGCAAATGAAAGCTTTCAGCATTAACAATTCGACCCACCTACCAGTTTCATGTCCTCTCACCAATGTTTACCCCATGTGAACTGTGACCTTGAAGGACCCCTAATGATCAACAAGCAACCCTGCCCACCAAGTTCATTTGATTCATTATGGTTTACCTTATTTTGGACAAGCTTGTGTTTGAGGGGGGCAGGGAAATTCCCCCATTAAGCTTCGTTGTGGATACACCAAGTGACCTTTTTTAATCTTTTTGAACGCGGAATGACTTTTTGTTGACCTTAATATTTTTTTTGTCCGATGCACCTTAAGTTCATGTCTATGACTGTGTACCATGGACCCCTTTCAGGCTGGAATGACCCCTAATGACCTTGTCATGGATCTTAAGATTTTCAGAATGAGGGAATGTCACACCCATCAAGTTCATTGTTGTATTAATGGTAAACCATATTTGACTTTGAGTGATCCTAATGATATTGTTTGTGGGTTAAGATTTTTGTTATCAACAAGCAATCTCATCACTACATTTGGTCTTGATATACTTTCGATATTTTGTTCCACTAACCATAAAAGTTTGGTCTTTGGAGGGGCAAGGGGGATTCACTCACCAGTTTGTCTGGAAAACCAGTTTACCCCTTTGACCTCTTGGCTCAAATGACCTATTGATGTGTTGTGTCTGACGTTTTTTCTAGTATTATATCACCCTCCTCTCCAATTTTAAGTTCCATACCAATGTTACTTCTTTGACTTTGAATGCCACTACGAACTTTTGTGACCTTTACAATGTTCAGCAGGAAGACCCTCAAGATCATGTCCAACCCCATGTTACCATTTGGCCTGAAGGACCCCTTATGACCTGTTTGGGACGTTGAAGTTTTTAGTATCACAAATGTGCTACCCACCAAGGTCATATTCCACACCAAGGTTTACCCCATAGGACCCGCCTTGACCTGGAATGACCTTAGTGACCTGTGTGACCTGTAAGTGTTGACGTTTCACCCTCCCAAGTTTCATGTTCATACACAAATGTTTACTCATTTCCTCTTGAACTGGAAGTCCTAGAAGTGTGCGGCATCAACTAGCAACCCCACTGAGTTGTATGTCATACACTGATGTGTAATCATTTAACTTCATGACTTGAATGGACCCTGAGACTTGGCATGACTTTAAAAAATTTTGGGCATCAACAATGACCCCCCGCCCACCAAGTTGTCTGGGACACCAAAGTTTTACCTATTGACCATGAATGACTGTTGATACCTTGATCACTGCTTTTTTCGGTAGGTCAAGGGGCACCCCAACCACCAAGTTCAGGTTGGACTCTTGATAGCTGAGCATAATGGATGTCTATTGACTCAATGATCCTGCTGACCTTTGATTTACAAGTTTCATGTCCATACATGTTACCCCATTACCCCTTAACCTTGAATGGACCCCTAGTGACCTTTAAAACTGTGTGGTATCAATTATCAACCCTGAGTTCTATATAATCAACTGATGTGTACTCCATTTAACCTCCTTGACCTTGAATGACCCGAGGGACCATTGCATGACCTGTAAAAAATTTTGGCAACAACAGTGGACTTGTCCACAAAGTTGTCTGGAGAACCAAGTTTAACTAACTTGGAAGATGTAATGACCCCTGATGAACTCTGATCTAACCGATACAAACTCTGTCTTCGGTAGGTCAAGGGGCACCCACCCCACCATGGTTTCAGGAAGTGTGACCCTGGATATTTGAGAAAAGGGACTCAGTCTATTTTATTTCAGACCCCGATCTTGATATACTAACCAATTACATTGCTTCTTGTTTGGTCAAGGGGCAACCACACGCCAAGTTTCAGGAACTTTGGTCTTTGAGAAAATAGATGTGGTCAGACAGACAGACATCACAGGCAGACCCTGGTATAATTTTAGGAAACGTGGATTCTTGGAGTTCAAGAAAATAGACCCGGTCAGACAGACAGACTTGCAGACAGATTCGATCATTGGATTACTATTAATATAAAATATTTAATATTGAATATCAAAATATTAAGTTTCAGGTGTTACATAGCTTTTGTTTTAATACATTGATTTGCGTAAAGGGTAACAAGAGTTTTTTCAAAACTGGTGTCCCAAGACATGTGAAAAATCTTTTTGCACTAATGTAAGCTTTCTCTTAGAAATGTCCCCATGTGAAAGGGATTAAGCTGAAAAAAAGATTTTTTGGTACCAAAAATTGTGCAATTTATAATATCGTATAGGAGCAATAAAAATGAAGCCCATTTTATATGAAATTTAGGAAATGAAAAGTGGTTTTTGGTTTCACTTTCACGGGTATTTCTGTAAGGTAAGAAATCTATTGAAACCTATTTGAAATCACTACATATGACACAATATAGGGTGCTCCAAAATCTCTCTTTGCACCTTTATGGGGACTGCTTTGGAGTAGGGAATTTTTGATTTACATTCAGTGCAAATAATTGTCACATTTTGGACACTGAGTATTGTATTTCTCATTGCACTTTTTAGTTGGAAAAAATGTCAACCAAAAGTAATTTTGGAGTATACGATTTTAAGATTCAATTAATGGTTTTGCCTTCATGGTTTTGTCTTATGTAGAAGATTGTCAGTATGATTGTGCTACAAATGAACGTAAAGGCATATTCAGGATTACTCAATAAGGAAAATGGCAAAAAAACTCATCAAAAAATCTGAGTTTTCAGTTGAACTTTGTAGTTCTTAACATACTCAGACGGTATAACAAAAAGCAACCTAGTAAGGACAAATCAGATAAGATACTTTAGTTGTATTAAGTGTTTGTACGGACACTTAATTGAATGGGGAGTATATCTTTGGACACCGCTGCTTCTTCCTTTTCATCAATTTTTCCTTTGGAAAAAAAATAACTTATGAGAATTTATCAGTTTTATTCTTCACTTTTAAGCTGGGCGTTTAGCTATTCCTGCAAAATTACAATATTGTGACTCTTTGGAGGATCGCTGATAGTGTCTTTAAACATTGGCAAGTTCTCAAAATGCACTAATTGCATTACTAGGTTTAACTCCACTGTGGACTGATGAGACTTAAGCATTTTTTAGTGTTTCAAAAGCATTCGAAAAAAAATCTGCATGGCACAAGACTGAAATGGTACATGCAAAGGAATGAGAACATGTTATATTTCAATGAAAAACACTAATTGAAAGTGAAATCAAAGTTTTAATCCTGTATGGGTTGCCTCTGAAGTGAGCGTGACTGACGGTTTGAAGAAGTAGAATATTGCAAAACCTATTTGTTACTCTATGAATTGATTACAATTAATCAAAATTAATATGATATATAATAACTATTTCAACATTATGACTATATTGAAATATGAGCATTCAACTATGGGCCTATCAAGGAATGACTGACAAGATGTGACATGTTTTTACCGGCAATACGTATTGCTTCCAATGTATTTTCTGCGGTTAATTTTGCTACAACAAAAACTTGAACATTTGAACATATAATTAGATATGACATTAAACATAATTTGAGACACATTTTGTGTTGAGGGGGGAAACTTAAATATGCATACATCAATTACCGTTAAAAATGGTCAAATTTTGAAGTGTCAAAAAAATTGTCAAATGGATCATTAAGTAACTATTTTTGGTCGAATTTTGTGCAAAAATTGAATATTCAAAATTTTAAAAAAAAAACTAACTTGAAATTTGGCCCCCTCGTTGAATGTCTGAGCGGAGACCACTTTTATTGTAATTTTCATTAATTTGTTATCAATAGGTAGGCAAAGTATTATTTATGAGATTCAATTTCTTTGTTAAACAGGAGAAATATATCTTTGACACATCATGCCATATTGAGGCGATCACATTGCATGGTGAATGACCAGGTTAGAGGGTTTTAAAACGTGACTGATGGACCCTTTTTGTAGATGAAGACTGCATAGGTCCCTAAGCTGCCAGCAGCATATTATCTGTTTCGTGCACCCAATTAGTGATAATTTTCCCATATATCACTAAAGGGGATGTCCCGACTAGATTAGCTATGTGTCGCCCTGAAAAGTTGCACGTTAGCGTGCACTGCCATTCAAAATGGCTGCCATTGTGTAATGTAAACCCGCCATTACAATTTAATTACAGATATAAATTTTAGCCACAACTACAAGAAACCAAGTTTTTATCTGCCTGAAGGGGGCTTAAAAATCCAGGCATCCAAGAGGGCCGGCAATAGGAGGCCTATTTGGCTAAATAACTAAAATGACAATTGTGGACCTACAAGAATCTGGGTGATATTGTGGGAGCTCCAAAAAGAATTCATGGCATTATATTTTTACGTACAGGCTTGTTTTAAGAGGCGGTGATTATATTCGCATCTCGGGTAGAGTAACAGGAAGAAAAACAGCCATCCAATTCTTTTCGACGTTAAGTGTAACAAACACTTATGTAATAATGACCCTAAATCATTTCTAAGATCTACAAAATATATTTAAAGTGGGTATTAATTGTCTAGGAGATGCCGTTCAGTATAGCTGGTTACTATTTGGCCAGATAACGTAGTTTAAAACTGACTATATAATAGTTAATAGGAAGGACAATCGCTCCTATCAATCTGATACAATAAAATCATAATAATGGGTGTGGACTGGATTTAAGGACTAATAAGTTGTGTTCCAGTAAAAATAAAAAACTATGCTTATGAAGAAGTGAAAAAACTTGTCTCTATGAAGAAGGAAAATTTAAATATGGTGACCTTTAAGTTTCTTTCGAGCAACATCAGTAAAGTACTATCTTTTTCTGATTTGTACCACAGGCTCCTTCTCTCTCTCATTGCCTAGATCAGCTTCCTTCCCAGATCAACAGGTGTTTGTAGTGGTCTGCAATTATCCAGAAGTAGAGATAAAATTGCAAGAAAGAAAAATGTTATCAATAGCTTTTCGTTATGGTTCTTTTTGTCCAAAAGGGGTGCAAGGGGTGTTTTTCTTCTGGATTTAGTCCCCGGAGAGGGTTTATAACCGCCGCCATAATGAGTTAGATCATGTCCGCAACACAAATGTCATTGAATCTCTTTTGGTGCTCTCAAAATATCACTCGCATTCTTACCCATCTATTTGGCAATTTAGTACATTTCAAAAAACATGCCTCCTACCGGCGGCCATCTGGGACACTTAAATGTTTAGCCCACTTCAGGAAGGTCGAACTTTATGTCCTAGTCCTGGATAAAATTCTTATCTATAATGAAAATTACAATAGCAGTTTTTTCAAAAACATGGTGGGCCATTTTGAATAGGCAGAGCAGCTTATTGTGCAAACTTTTCGGGGCGGAAAACATACCTAATCCTAGTCAGGGGGACACCCCTTTAGAGGGATATATTGGAAAATTTAAACCAGGGGGGGTGCAACGAACACGAATTTTAAGGCCCGTACAGGAAGAAACGGGCTTATGGACTAGCAGCAGTAAAAAAGATCAGTGAACAATTTTTATGTGGTTTTTATTTGAGACCAGTTGGATAGAGATAGAGTGAACTTAGAATAAGAAATATTCTTGATAATATAAAATTAATCAACTTACTGTTTTTGTGAGTCTGATGAGACATTTTAATACCCATACCTGAACTTACAGTATCATAATAATAGTATAACTGGGTTACATTGTATCTGGAGTGTTGGAGAGCGGTAGTAACAAACAAAGCTGTGATTAAAACCACAAATAAATATCTTTGGTGACTGGGTGGGCATTATAAATAGGGGATTAAGTTTTACTGCAAATTTGGGCTGGCTATCAGCTGGTTCCTGTTCCTCAACTTCAAATAGTCTTCAAAATAAATTAAATACAGAAACACAAAAGGAAAAAGCGTAAGTTTCTGACTATAATCTAGTCACTTTACGGAGAAGGATTGGAAGCATAGCAAACTTTAAAATTTGATGCAGATGCAAAAACATTCATGTCAGGAATAGTCACTAATATTGACAATTCAAACGACAGACAACATGAAAATATGGGTTAGTTTGTAGAAACTATTTAAAAATCTAAATATAACTATTTTATCGTAAGAAAAGAAAGATATGATGATTGCGGTTTTATAGCATTATTCTTTTCAACAGGTGGTTTTCTCCTTGGACTGGGGATGCTGGTTTGTTTGTTGTGGGTGTGTTTTACTTGTGTCTGTTGTTTGGTGGGTGTTTTTGGCGATTTTCGTCTTCTGTAGTTTTCTTTTTGTTTTCATTGGTTGGTGTAGTGGAGGTGGTCTCTGTGCTGGTTTGGATGGTGTTTGGCGTTTTGGTGGAGTGGGCTGCGGTTTCTTGTTTGATTGGGTTGGTAGATTCCTGCTGGGTTGCTCTGAGTGTAAATGTGTGGGTGGCATCACTTCTTTAAGGGAGGTGTGATTGGGTGGCAAGAATCCTCTTTTGATATGATGGTGGTAGTGGTGTCACTTTCTTTAGGTGTCGGGGTTTGGGTTGGTTGTTTTTGGTTTTGCAAGTGGGTGTTGTGTTGGCTATTCTCTGGGGTGGCTGTTTGTCATTGACAGATCAGCTAGTTATGTTGAAGATATAAAGAGAATTGCGTTTGAATTTTGAAAATTCTTTTATGGGAAATGTGGTCAATGATTCATGAGTAGCATTTGCGTTTTGGCAAGTTTTTGGTGTGAAATGGGACAAGATTTTTTTTTTTTTTTTTTTTTTTTTTTTTTAAGATTTTTGGTTTTTTGTTACGTGAAAAATCAATCACCAACAGGCAAGAAATGAAATGCATCATAGAGCATCTTAAAATC
>JAMKCH010080581.1:0-10517 GCA_023653785.1 Ophioderma brevispina | reverse complement strand
GTTAACATGTTGATCATGCTAGTGATGAGTCGAAGATGGACACCAAGGGTTCCGTGCTTCAGAATGACGGATGATATAACATAATTGCCACTGATCCTAGATGCTGAGAGTTGCTAGTGATCTGCTAAAAATGAGAGGCGAAAGTATCAAAATCTCCGTTCTTCTTGTCATTAAGATCAGCTGTTGGATTTATACCAGGGTCTGATGTCTGTAATGCGTGCTTTAATCTTGTTATGGCTGCTTCACGATACCGAGGGTGGAAAGTCAGGTAGAGCTGTGGAGTCATCCGCCCCAAGGGGGGGCAAGGTTAAACAACAAATGAAGTACCGGGGGCAGTGATGATATTCGTAGTGGGCACTGAACAAGATGAAGTCAATCGGTCCAGTAACCGAGCCCTGTGGATCCACAATCTACCGCCACAGATCCGAGAAGCACCCTCGAATGATTATAGATTGAGTTCGTGCCATCTCTAGGATGACGTATGAACCAAATTTAATGGCTTTTCCAGTAATCCATACCGTTCAGTTAGAGGGGCTAGGAGCTGTTTGTGGTCTCTGGTGTCGAAGGCGGCGCTGAAGTTCAGTAACACTAGTACAGCCTCCTTTTGTTTACAAGAGCAGTCAAAGTGTCATTCTGCACCCGTAACAGAGAAGTCTCAGTACTGTGATATTTTTTTTTTGCCGGCTATGCCGACTGCATCGGAGCATGAGATCATTATCGATGAGGTAAATCTGCAACTGATTCACTGCACGCTTTCAATCACCTTTCCGAGGAAATGGCAGATTAGATATGAGGGCCGATAATTGAGAGGATGTTGGTGTGTCCAAGCCAGATTTCTTCAGCAGCGGGATGACAGATGGATGCTTGAGAGCTTGGGGAATACGCCCGAAGACAAGAAAGAGTTGGCAATCCTGTTATGACTTGGGGTAACAGATCATCAAAACATAGTTTTAAGAGACCAGCTGGTAAAGGGTCTAAGGTGCAGGACCTGATCGATGCTGATTTGATGGATTTCAGACCTCCTCTTCGGGGACACTGTAGCAAATAGTAGTGAGGTGCTTTGGCATGACTCTGTTAGTTCAGAACGTGAACATAGAGGCAGTAGTAGTATCATGTAGAATGTTACGCAGCTTCTTGATCTTCTGTAGAAAAATTCTGCCAAAAACTGTCAGCAAGATCTTTGGACATTCACGGGCAGGTAGCAGTTATTCCACTCTGGGAGAAGTCAATTACCGATTACACGGAAAAAGTTCGTGTTGATCACATGTAGTAATTGGTGTTGATAATAGTCTTGGTTAGAAAGAAGAAAGTTATATTTAGAGCACTGATATTTGTAAGCCTCTTTGCATTAGTGTGAGCCCAGTCTGTGAAACTCTGCGCTCCAGCCGACGCCGTTCCCTCTTCTCAGCACGAAGAACCTCTGTACCAAGGTTGCATGAGGCGGAACTACAGATCGGTTTACGATTGGAGCATGTTTTCATCAGGGTCTTAGATAAGATGTTATTATATTCTAACTAGAGATCACACTCAGCCGTCTTAAAAAAAGAAGGCAAACAAACAAGTGCAGATCGTATATCAAGAGCGAAAGTACTGTCCTCTTTGATGTTGCGATTTTCCGATTCGTGTCTGCATGGTTTATGCACTGTTTCAGGCAGGGTTTGATTTTGATGAATCACTTGGACAGCGAGTGGTCAGACGGCAGTGACTATGAGTTTAAATATGGCTCACAAATTGTTTGGCTTTCCAAGTTATTAGTAGATTCCATAGTTTGGTTCGCCGAGTGATTGGGCCACAACTTAGTTGTTTCAAGTCATTGCGCTCTGTCCACAGAATATCACATTAAGATGAACAATGTTCAGCGAGGAATCGGAATCCTGGGTGGGGGAAAGCTTACACCATGATTCAAAAGACTGTAACCGGCCTATACTTAACCGATTGGACTTATCTTTGGAGGAAATTAAAGATAATGAAATTGGCTTCCGCTGGCATGCCACATATGTTAGATATTTAGTATTCAAAAATTCAACTGGCGGACACAATCGGGTCAGTTTTTTGGACTCACCCTGTATGAGCTTATACTAACCTTAAAAACCAACCACAACTCCATGTTTGGTCAATGTATCTCTCTGTTCACCTCCATTGAAACCACATAACGAATGCCATCTTCTAAAAAGGTACTGATGAGACATAGGCGAGCAACATGAGGGCAGACGTGTTTTCTCTTTCTTGGTACCTGGCATTCAATAAGAAAGATGGCAAGTCATTATAAAATTTACAGTCTGCTCAAAACAGCAAACTACTGTTCCGCAATTTTTCTGCTGTATCAATTACATCACAGCATAACTTACATTTGAAAATAACTCTTGCGGAAGACTATTTTTGTTAGAAATTACCACTATTAGTATTGATATTGAAATCTACAATACAGCATTAGCAGACTTGTGGTGTGGGTATAACCCTAATGGCTCGAAATGACTCAAATACTCAAGGCGGTTCTCGAACCACAAAGGTCCCCCTCCCGTCCGCGCTAGTAAATGGAGGGAAATATAATTTTAAGATCACAGGGAGAATTCTGGTGGAAATAAGTTGTTCTCAAACCACTGAGGTGCTGCCATAGCATTTGCAATTTGACGATAGCAAATGTTGACTACATGACCATACAACTATTTGTATTTTTATTTGACCTTAGATTAGCAACCCACCGCAAAACAACCACAAAAAGAAACCAAAAAAAAAAAACCCCAAATTATTTTAAAATAAGTGAAATTAAAATGACCATCACCATTTTAAGTTTAGAAATGTTGACCACATCCCCAAAGTTACATGACCTACCACATATTGAGTTGCGTGAACGCTTGAATAACCCCACAACCTTGACAATGCCTTTCAAATTTTCGCAATGATGCGACACTACCTCTTTTCATGACCATACTACCATGTGTATGGATTTGAACCTTGTGACCCCACAGACCTTGAAATGACCATCAAAATTTTTTGGCACTGATTTGACCACAACGACATAGAGGAGTTGTAGTATCCTGTAGACTGTTACGCGCTTCTGATCTTCTTGAGAAAAATCTGAACAAAAACTGTCAGCAAGCTCTTTTGGACATTCATGGTCAGGTAGCGGTTTGTTCAAACTCTGGGAGAAGTTAACTTAGGACTACCGGAAAAAGGCTCAGTGATCACATGTCGTAATTGGTTGTTATGAAATCAGTCTTGCTTTAGAAAGAGAGGTGTATTTAGAGCACGATATTTGTAAGCCTCTTTGCATATTGTAGCCCAGTCTGTGAAACTCTGCGCTCAAGCCGACGCCGTTCCTTCGTCTCAGCCCGAAGAACATCTGTGTAACAAGGTGCATGAGGACGCAGACTAAAGATCGATTTACGAGGTGGAGCATTGTGCATAAGTGTCTTAGATAAGATGTTATTATATTTCATTAACTAGGAATCCTCCGCCTGAAGTGCAACAAACAAGTGCATTTTGGATCCCCTTATCAGAGCGAAAGATGTCTCTTTGATGTTGCGAATTTGCCGAGTCTGCATGGTTTTAATGCACGGTCAGGTTCGGTTTGATTGATGAAGAAAATGACAGCGTAGTGGTCAGACGGCAAGTGATATGAGTTGAAAATATGGCTCATCAAAATTGTCTTGCTTCCAAGTATTTAGTAGCTACGAGTGTGGTTCCCGGAATGTGAGTTGGGCCAACCAACTAGTTTGTTTCAAGTCAAGTCATTGCGCTTGTTCCACCGATTCCATTAAGATGAACAATGTTCAGCGCAGGAAATTGGATCCGTAGGGTGGGGAAACAGCTGACTACCTGATTCAAAAAGACTGGAACCGCGGCCTTATCCTTAAGATTGGATATTTTGAGGAAAATACAGATAATGACATTGGCTTTCCCCGATGATACCACATATGTTAGATATTTATTCTTCAAAAATTCAAACTGGCGGACACCATCAGGGTCAGTTTTTTGGACGCACCGTATGGCGCTATACTAACTTAAAAATACAACCAACAAACTCCAGTTTGGTCAATGTATTCTCTCTGTTCACTCCATTGAAACCACATACGAATGCCATCTTCTAAAAAGGTACTGATGAGACATAGGCGAGCAACAAATCATGAGGCAGGACGGTTTACTCTTTCTTAGTACCTGCAAATAAGAAAAGATGGAAGTCATTATAAAATTTACAGTCTGATCAAACGCAACTACCGTTCGCACTTTTTTGCGGGATCAATTACCTCACAGATAACTTACATTTGAAAATAACTCTTTTGCGAGACTATTTTTGAAAATTACACCTATTATATGATATGAAATCTACACTTACAAGCATTAGCAGACCTTGTGGTGTGGGGTATACCCTAATGGCTCAAATGGACTCAATACTAACACGCGTTCTCAAACCACAGAGGTCCCCCGCCCGTCGCTATAGTAAAGGAGGGAAACATAATGTTAAGATCACAGGGCGAATTGTGAGGAAATACAAGTGGTTCTCAAACCACTGAGGCTGCTGCAATCGCAGTGCCATTTGACGATATCAAATGTTGACGACATTGTTCATACAACTATTTGTAGGTATTTGACCTTAGAGGACCCCTACTTGACCTAAATGACCATCACAATTTTCAGTTAGAAATGTTGACCACATCCACAACAGTTTCATGACCTCCACATATGAGTTAGTTGACCTTGAAGAACCCCACAACCTTGACAATGCCTTCAAAATTTCGGCAATGTGATGCGTACTACATCCACAGTTTTCATGGCCATATACAATGTGTATGGATTTGACCTGAGACCCCCACATGCACCTTGAAATGACCATCACAAATTGTTGGCACGGTGTTGACCACAACCACCAAGTTTCATATCCTCCACCATACTTAGTATTTGACCTTGGAGGACCTGAGGACTGGAAATGACCTTCAAAGATTTTTTGGCACTGAATGCGACCACACCACGTGAGTTCATATCCTATCCCCTACTTAGGGCTTTGCATTGAATGACCCGAATGACATTGAAATGGACCTTCACATTTTCGGCACTGAATGTTGATCCCACGCACCACAGGTCATCATCATCCCACAATTGACAAGGGTTATTCCAATTCAATTCATTGACTGATGACCCTGATGACTTAAATGACGTTCACATTTTGCGCACAGGAATGTTGACCCACACCCACAAGATCATCTTCCTGCCACAATTGCAAAGGCTTATAGCAATTAATCCCATTTTTGACCGCATTTGACCCTTTGACCCATGCCACATGCACCACCTCCGATCTCATCCACCGTCTACTTGGGTGACACCTATGGTGAGAAGAGGACACCCGGGCATACTTGCTTCCACAGGACCCACTTTACACCCAGCCAACGCCTCTTGAGAGGCACTATGTGACGAAGATGGACACCACACTTGCTTAAGACCAGAGATATGCGTGGGACGACCAACGCAGAAACAGGGGATTTCTCTAGTCCCCCTTTGCCAACTAAAGTTGGCGGGGACCCACAAACTGCTTCAATTTCAGTGGAAATGGTCTCATGTAACAACTGTAATCACAAGTAAAATTACGTTAAGTTGGGACAATGTACAATGGTATTAGTTTACCAAGGTACAACCAACAACAAAACCAGCAGGTTTCGGCCAGGCAAATCAACAACAAGCAGTACTCAAACCTAATCAACACATTGAGGAGGGTTTCGAGAAGGGTATGGTAACCGGAGCTGTGTCCGTCGACTTATCAGCAGCGTACGGGGGGGACACTGTTAATCACAGCTGCCTACTCCGTAAGATCCTGGAAATACCAAGGAAATCGCTGACGGGTTATCGAGGTATGCTGGCAACCAGGGAGGTTCTTTTGTTCAGATAGGAGCGGAAGAAGAGGCCGATGGCGGTAGGCTCAAGAATGGTTTTACCACAAGGGAGTGTGCTTGCCCCACTCCTGTTCACATCTATACCAACGACCAACCTAGGAGTGCAGGACCTGGCGTTTTATTATGCAGATGATCTTGGATGTAGCGCACAAGATGCCGACTTCACAGTTTGTTGAAGAGAGACTCTCCTAAAAGATTTAGAGAACTTTTGTCCCCACCCTCTCCTTATGATGAGGAACACCACCTTACGCTGAACAGCATCTAAAGAACACAGGTTTGTGTGCTTGCCACAGTCTACGCAACCGTGAAGCAAACTGTCAGCTTACCAGTTACCTGGTCTGGACACCCATGGAGCACTGTGATACCCTGTTCGACCTAGGAGTTAACTTGGACCGCACTCTCTCTTATAAGGACCACATAGAGAAGACGAAGAGAAGTATGTTCACGCAATAAACATCTGAACAAAAATTCACTGGCCAATGTGATGGTGTGCTCGTCCACATACACTAATATCGACGGCACTTGCCATGTGCTACTTATGTGCAGAGTAAGCTTGCCCTGTAGGGGAAAGATCAACCCATACCCACAGAAGCTTGATTCAGCATTAAATGCCTCCTGCCGGCTTATCACAGGATGCCTCCGTCCAACACCAACGGAAAACTTATACATCCTAGAAGGAATTGCTCCACCAGACATTCGTTGAAGCGCCTTAAATCCAGAGAGAGTTTCTTAAGCAAAGTCCAACCTCTTGAAACAGTCTCTAAGGAGGTCAAGAGAGTCGCCTTGTGGAAAGAAAGACTTGCCATCAACCAAGTAACATCTATCGGTATTGAACCTGGTGAGCATCTCCCACCTGGAAGTGACTCCTCATGGGCTGAATGGCGATGCCTCAACAGATTGAGAACCAGAACTGGCCGATCTAAGGTTTCCTGCAGAAGTGGGGCTATTTGGAAGCAGATCAGGATACTACCTGTGGTTGTGGAACAGCACCACAGACAATGGAACATCTCTTGGTCTGCCCATTGCTGGAGCAACAATGCACAAACAAGGACCTTGCGGAATTCAGTGAAGCAGCCAGACGTTGTACCCATCTCTGGCTGGATCATATTTGAGAACCACAGTGTTTGGACACGATAGAAGAAGAAGAAGAAGACCTATACCACTACGAGGTATAGGGGTAGTACTAATGAGGTGCGTAACTTGTTAATTTCACACTGCAGATGGTCAAAACTATTCCTTATTTTAAATGTGAGAACATTGTTTATACAAACAATATGAGACCATTTCCACTGAAATTAAAGCATTTTTTTAGTATTTGACCCCTACAGAAGCTAAATTTAACCTTTGACCTATAATAACAGTTTTCAGCTTATAACTAGATTAGGGGTAAGTTGGAGATAGCACAAACTATACATTTTTTTACTCCTTGTAATCATACGAACAATTTGGTATATGCAATTCAACAACATTGGACCACTTCAATTTTGACCGCTGTATAATCTCTTGCGAGCCCCTAGCTCGCTTAAGCTACCCCTACAAAATGGCCATCATACATTTTCGTGTATATGAGGTAGCCCTGGTAAAAATGCCTCTTTAAACCCCCCGTGATACCGACCAACATGCCTGGTTCATCCACTATATCATGGGCTTGATTTTTCACACACTGTGACCCTTGACCTTTACACTTGTATAGTGGAAGTGCTGATTTTTAACATCAACAAATCTGGCATTAGTTGAGGCAACTTTACGATTCAAAGGACAGTTTTATTGTATGTGTTTTCAGTAAGTTTTAAGCAGCGTATTTGTAAGTTGACTTCACATGATTGCACCAGTGAGCCTCAAGTATGAACTCAAAACTCATAGCCTTCCATTGTAACTTGACACCAAGATATCATCCAGTATTAAAGGTAGGTGGCAAGTTACAATTATTGGAACTAGGTTCGACAGTTGCTCACTGCTTGATCGAAAAACTCAATCTGTAGATTGCATGCTTTGCATGCTATCTACAGATTGAGACGCTAAGCTTCACAGAACAGGCGGCCGCGTTCAACTTTTATGCGACGCTTTGTTTTTGTTATATTATTGTTATGTTGAGGCTCTAGCAATATTCCCAACCGCAGAACCTCTCAACTGATGAACGAACGTGAAAATTTGTTACGGGGAGACTGTCAAAGTCAATTCCCATTGTTGTTCTTCCCTGGGTCAACACAGATCAACAATGTTTTTAAATTTGGATCTCAAATATCTGAAATTAACAACAGTACTGATGAATGAAATGTGCAGGAGCTCACACGCTTATGAAGAAAGTGTGCCCTTCTACGGGATATTGGCACGGCAAACAGAATGAGAGAGAGCAAATCTGATAGCAAAAATTAAATACAGAAACAATGCCATTATGAGATTGAACTGTCACTCGCAGTATGAAACAAATTAATGTCCAAGCAGCCAATAAGTTGTAGAACTGTAATAGTAACAAGAGCGAGCATTATTTTGTGTTTAGCCTGCAAATTCAGGCATAGATAATTTTCAGTACTGTCATGCAAATGATGTTTTGATGGCATAATACACTCGGCCACCCATTTTAGGCTACGTTAGGACTTCTAACAGTAAATGGGTTCCATACGGAGATATTTCTCACTGCACACACACTGGGTTTAAACAACTCTTTATCTGCCTACAACCCCTGTGGCTTTGAGGCAGTGAAATGATAACATCCAAAATGTTAATTTAAGATAACACACTGCCAAGTCACAGTTTGATTAATAATTTCTTGGTCCTGGCCAGCGTACGTGAACGCGCGCATTGCTTGTAGCGTGAACTGCATCTACATGTACATGCAACCCAGTGGTGCAACGTTTTGGCGGGGAAGTGGGCGTACCTAGTAACTTGGGCAAGAAATTATTACTCCAACTATAGTCTGGTGTGTGACATTCAATAACATTAAAGGTGCAACGAGAGATTTCGCATCAGGTGTCCCTAAAAAAATCAAAAGTTCTGATTTTTATGTGCCCTGATGTAAAGCTTTTCATAAAAAATATACCCATTCTGAAAGGATTAAGCTATAAAGAAATGTTTCTTTGGTACAAAAATTGTGCAATTTCTAATTTCGTATAGGAGCAGATACGATTGGGCTACTTTTGACCAAAACAGTGCTCTCAAAGCGCCATTTTCGGCAGGACTCGGCGGAGCTGTGTTTTTTTGTCACAATAGCCAGGCTGTATATTGTGAGGACTTACCACAGATCACAATATACCACAGCTTTCATCATACTTGCACTTCCATAGACCACAATCTACCACAAAATTTGATTGTGGTATATGCTTAGTAGTTTATAGATAAATCATAGTTCCAATAATTGTAACTTATGGCATCATCTTTTAAAATTTGGACATAATCTTTGGTGCCATAAGTTACAACTGTTCTGTGGAGTTCCAATGCCATTTAAGTTTTGAGATGTAGATTTTCTAAATAAAAAGAAAAAATAATTTTCTTTTGACATACATAGCATCTCTAGAGTCTGTAGAATAATTGTCTTACCAATTTGTAACCGATGCTACAATTTGTTCCCAAAAAAGTTCATGTCAACATGTACACAGGCTGCCAAATTTGGCAGCCCAATGTAGACACAACAAGGGTAAGTTTCACCTGAAAATTTCATAATGTGAATTTTAAATCTGGAAAAATGGTCATCACATGATGCAGAAGACTCTCAAGAATGCCTACAATATAACGTTTATTGCAAATAATGAATATTAAGTCACTTTGCAGCTGTTAAGTTAGAGCATAACATAAGCTGTCTGTGTATCTTGGCTTAAATGGCACTTTCACTACACACAACTCGTCATGACTAGTAGTCTATGATAAAAGCAGCCATAAAAAAGTTAAGACTATCTAGTCATGATCATCAGGACTAGATAAATCATAACTATACCAAATTAGGGTAACTCATCATATACCACAAAATACCACACTAATAAACAACAACAAACTGCACTATAGGCCACAATGTACAGGGCCGCCGAGAGAAGTTGTGGGCCCAGGGGAACCTTGGAGTTATACATGTAGGCTTACATGACGCGGGGTGGGTGCGGGATGTACGTGGATGTACCACACTTTATATGTCAATGATAAGATCACATACCACAAACTCCCACAAAATATTGTAGATTCTGTAAAGTCATAAACCACAATATACCACAATATACCACAATATTACAGTGTGTGGTATTTTGTGGTCTAGAGCCTTGTTAGGGTTAGAAACTAATGATTGGGCTACATTTTCCCCACCAGTTCCGCGCGGGTCCATGCCTAACCGATTTTTTGTTAGCAACACTGGAGAACTGCTATTTCAGAGCAACAACACGTTTGATCATTCGACTTGGGAGTTTGCGTGCACAAAATTGGTTAAAGACACTATCAGTGATTTGTAAAATATTTGAAATTTGCAGGAATAGCTTCAAAGTGAAGGATAAGTCTGTAGAATTCTCATAAGTTACCTTTTCTGAAGAATTGACAGAAAAGGTAGTTCCAATAATTGTAACTTGCCACCTATACCTTTAATATTGGACGTTATCTTGGCGTCAAGTTACAATCACAGGCTATGAGTTTGAGTTCATACATAAGGCTCACTGG
>JAMKCH010080580.1:0-41986 GCA_023653785.1 Ophioderma brevispina | reverse complement strand
GGTATGATGTCGCTAGAGCCATGATAACCAACCCTGAGCAGTTGGGCCAATCATTCACAGTCCCATCAATAGTCAAATTCATAAACCCTAGAATGTTTAAAGAAAGCTCAACTAATCCGGAAGAGTTTTTTAAAGTGGAAAAGCCAGGCGAAAGCTGATTTTATGAATATTGAGATTCAAAGTTCTGCATTGAAACACACATGTGACTGAAAGCCTTCTAAAATTAGATAGTGTTGTTGGTTGTAGGCAATGTTTTAAAATCAATTCTGCTGGGGTAGACACACTATGCATCACATAGATATAAAATACAACTATTTGTCAAACACAATTTTGAATTGTAAATTAACTCAATACAACAATTTCCAAGATAAAATGCCATTCCAAAAACTGTTTCAGCAAAAATATCTGACGCAGATTGGCAAAATGCCATCCGCCACGTTTGTGACATAGATGATTCATATTGGCTGAAAGACCATATAGCTGACATTGACATTAAACCAATCATAATCAAGGTGTCATAAGAGTCATACACAGAAAAGATTAATGTATTAAGTTTCAGCTTAATTTTTGAACAATCAATAGTGACCTATACTGAAAAGTATGAGTAGCACATTATGCCAGCATAGGCCTATGATACTTTAACATGTTTAAGACACTGCACCATCATATACTGTAACGAACCCACGTAACATTATTTGTAGTTAGCCAGTTTCTTTCAATCCGATATCTTTTGTATTGCGAGGAAAAAATCGAAGATTTTCTGGGCATTTCTGTCCCCTATTTTGATTAATGGACTAAGTCCACACTCCGCCCATAACTCTCCCTCCAATTGGAATCTATCTATAGACCACATGCAAACAGATGTAGGCCTATTGTTTCGTTGTCGATTACAAAGTATAGACCTTATTCAATAGCCAGCCATGTTGGTGGACATAATAGACGCATTCCAGTACTAAAAAACATTCACCTGTCAATGATCCCTGTGCATCGCTAACATGGATCGTTTACAGCTTAATGTATTGTAGTCCTGGATGTAGCATCTTGTCCCACCAACATGTCTGGTGGCTGAGGTCATATTGAATACGGTCGAATTGAAATTAACAATTATACATACACCCCCCTGCTTCTTCTTTAAAACTTAGACAACCCCCACCTTTGGAATCAAAATTTCACGAATCCCCCTCACATAAAATGACGGGCCCCTTATTATCATAATTAACTAATGCTGTCCTGGAGATTGCCATTTTCAGCATTGGTGACTTTGCTGGCATTGGTATATTTCAGAATCATAACCATTATAAGTAGTCAATAGGGGTATAACCTTGAAACAACATGATCTATACTTGTTGTCATATGACTGTCTTGTTTTTTAGAAATACACAGTGATCATATGACTTATCATATGACTGTCTGGTTTTTTTCTGAAGTCCTTAATGTCTGACTCAAAGATTTTCTTGAATATAATTTTTTATATATTAATTAAAATAGTCAACTGGAACTTAAAGAGAGTCACCTAAATGCTCAATTCCAAGTTTGAGATGAATCGGATTTTTCGTTTTGAATGCAGTAAACATATTATGTGTAATATAACGTGCCCTGGGTCTTGTGTATAACAAAATTTCCGGATCGGACTTTTAAACAAAGATGTGATTTTCCTATATGAAGACTTCGATTTGAACTTATTTTACACAGTGAATTAGTATATGGGACAAACATATTACATGCCTAAAACACAAGTTATATTTGAAATTGAGCGCCCTCATCGGAAATCTCCTTAGTCAACCCTTTAACCCTTTCAACCCTCAAACCTTGATTGATATCGAATATTATATTGGTGTACTAATAATGATCTAATGTTTATCTTCTTCTAGGTACATACGTGCGCATTTAGACCTAAGTAAGATTTTCATGTCACTGCTAGTTGAGACCAGTTACATCTGAACTCATCATCCAAGTTGTAAATACGATGCGCGCGCAGCCACCAAGGCAAAACATTTTGCCGAGTTCACAGCTCGGGTCTCTGTCCCAGCATAGTAAACGTGCATTGACACCGCGTGAATCTCATCATCCAATCTGGGTGGAAGTTTTCCAACTTTTTTCTTCAGAGTTATCGGTGAGATGGCACAAAAATATGAAATAGGCCTATGTTAAAGATTTATATGAAACATCGGCAAGAGTACTTGGGAGCGACTGAAAACAAATCTGGGGAACAATTACCCGATCCTTGTGCGTTAGATCTATACTGGTGGGAGGATACAAAAAAAGATTGCCATCGATGCACTTCGGCGACATGTATTATATCTACCTCATCCACACACCAAGCCCATTCACGCACGAGTCTTTAAAGCATACAGATCCCTTGATGCTTATAATTAATTTGTATCGGGTTTGTGAAGAAGTGCTTCTTTTACCAAGTCCTAAATCCCAGTTGTGTTTCATCCGTGCCATGGTAAGTGTTAACGCGGGCACAGCCCAGAAAGCCAAATGACAAGAGTGCATGAAGGATGCATGGGTGTGTCTCCCCCACAAGTCTGGACAGAATTCTTAAACGCAAACTGCACGTGTACAGCTGGGTAGCCGCTAATGAATTGTACAGGTTTCTGATTGGAAACGTGTTGACTTCTTTCACATATATGTACTGTCCAAATCGACAGTCTGTAAATATTTAACAAATATTGACTGGTCTTAAGGGTGCTGGTGGAGATGAGCGCTCCCGAGTTGCCCTAGCTACCCTGGCCTACTATCACCCCGAGGCGTAGTAGGCCAGGTATGCTAGGCCTACATAGCATGCTAGGCCTTCATAGTATACTAGGCCTACATAGTCTAGTAGGCCAGGTATGCTAGGCCTACATAGATGTAGGCCAGGTCTGATAAGCCAACGAGTCGTGGAGACGATAATCTCCATTCATCACCCGATATAAGACCAGTTCAATTTCTATTATTGCGTCCTTAACTTCCTATTCCTAGCTAGGCATGATATGATAGGTGATAGTAGGCCTACCCAAGGCCAAGAAACCAGACCTAGCGATTGCGAGGCTTGAGGTGTAATGAGAGAACTGAAACGAAAAAATAATACCAAAAATGTAAGTAGAGGGGGCCTATTCACCAATCATCTTGTCCTGAGTGGAAGGTGAAGAGAAGGATCCAGTTCAATTCAAAATAATAGGACTATTATCAAAAAAGTACTGTAAGCTTCCACCTGATGAGCTCCATCGTAGACCCTTATCACTCGCTCATCAGACAGTGTTTCGTTGCTCTATCTTAACATTAGGTCTACCTGCATCCAGCATTGAGCCTGCATACATCTGCCTTTGTGTTTTACTTTTTTCTGTTTTAACCATCATCACCTAGAAGCTCACGTTTGCTACACTTGTTCATGTTGCTTTAAGTGGCACCTAAAAAGGGGCTTGTCACATTAAAAATGGTTTTGACACAGATACAATAAAATCATGTTTTCGCATTGTTTTTGGTCTTTAGTGTGAAGGGAGAAGAGAATATATGTCTAACTAAATATTAAGATTTTAAAAACATCAAAAGATCAAAGACAATAATTTTTTTCATATATGTTGCAGTCGGGAAAATAATGCAGTGTTAAAAAGAAAAAACTAAAAATATTTTTATGTACTGTTTTTGTCGTATTCACCCTGTAACATTGGATTTTTTCAATATAGACTTTATTGTTGTCTATTTTTTTTTGAAAATTGAAGAAATTAATTGAATTTGTGACTCAAAAAAAGTTGTGATGTGTACCTATCAACCACCCCCTATTTTTAATACTATTTTTATGAGAAAAAAACACTACCCAACATTAATCTGACTTGTTTGCATATATAACATGTGTGACCCTCCCACTTTCCCCTTCCCCTGCAAGGCTTGTGTCATTATTTCTTTAAAATCATAAAATTTAATTTGTTAAAATTGACATTGTATTATGCTTTTTAAGTTTTAAAATGCCAACAAGCCCTCCACATGCTATGCATGGGAACTATGTGTACAGGTACACTGAAAACACAGGTAATATACTGTATACAAAACTCATCACAATGGGACTGATTATCTGTGGCCTTGTTTGGCTTAGTTTTTATATAAGGTGTGATTCTAGGGACATGGATTATGAACCCTTATATACCTGCATAACATGAACTGACATTATGCATTCTAGTTATCTTGACTCATACCTGACACCGGGGCATCTTTTTATAGTGAGTTGAGGTTGGTATTGAATGTGGCTGACAAATTGAGACAATGTATAACCAGTTGTAAAGGACGTGATGAAGTGTCAAGGCTATTAGAACTCTGTGCTTATTTAAAGTAATGCATGGAGAGGAAAATGAAATACCTATCGCCATCATTTAAAATAGCCTACTGATAAATTTAAAACAATGATTCAGCAATACAAACATTAAATTTTGAAATAATTTTATACTTCAGCAAGGATGAAATGAAAGCAGTCAGAATAGCACATGGAGGGGACCTACTTGTAAGCCACAATTTGCCACACTGCCAATTATGGTTTTGAAAATGAATGACATCGAATTAGGAATTTTCCGCTTAACCTAAAAAAGCAGCTGTTATATTCAAATCACATTAAAATTTAGAGAAAAGATTGCAGTTGCCAGTTTTCTGGAAATTCAGCTAGCCGGTGTCTCCCATACTAGGTTTCGGCAGTGGGGCGCACGGGGGTGCCAAATCCCCCCCCCCACGCCGAACGGAAGCAAAAGTCAGCGATTTGGGGATTTAAATCCAATTGGCCAAAATAAGCGATTGGAGCCATATTGGTAAAAAATGTCAATTTTTTAGATTTTGCCCTGCCACAAATTTCACCTTCCCTCCCAAAAAAATCAACCCCACCCCCCCCCCCCCGCCAGAAAAAGAAGTCTGACGACGCCACTTGGGTGTAATAACACTAATTTTTTGATTTTTCAAGTGGGTCTTTTGGTTGACTGTGTGCTGAAAATGGAGGGGTGTATTACAATGCCTTACCTTACAATACATACAATTCTGAAATGGCAGTGCCCCCCCCCCATCCCCCGGGCTTAACCATGTTCAAACGTGGTTATAAATATTACGCAGTGAATCTGACAAATAGACATACTAGCTTGATATGGAAAAAAAATATCACCAAGGCGGTGAATATCAGCCTCACCCACTTTCCTGCTGAACGTTAAATAATAAATTTTGCTGTGAGGTACTGAATTTTGCAACTTTACAACGGTAGAAGTTCTATCTGGCGCAAATGACTGATCAGCTTACGTGTCAAGGCGATTTTTACAAATCCAAAAATGGACTGATGTGTAATACTTGCCAATTTATTTTAGTGAATATTCAGTTCACACCAGATCAAAAATCTTCAAGTTTAACAGGCAAGTTCAGTGAGTTTACCGAGATGTGAATCACATCAGTTCCTCGATCACAATCATCAGGGGAGAGCGGCAAAGAACTCCCAATCATTGAGGACTGAATTGGTTTACAGGTTAAAAGCGAAATCTTGAACGAAAAAATTCTGATTTTTTCTATGTTTCATATGGACGAGGACATGTGTGGGTCAGGGAACACCCTGATAGACCCACATCAAAGCGCCTAAATCGGTGTGGGGTTTCTTTCTTTATTATTTTATTCGTTTTTGTGTGTTGCTATAGCGAAGAGGCTTGACCGCCATCGTCTTCAGCACTGATTGCTCTACAATTGAGGGCGGACTCAGGAAATTAATCACCTCCGGCAACAGACAGAAACTTCCATACGCTGCTCAATCAACAATGATTGGCACAAATTACAATCACAATTTCAAAACATTTCACTAACTTTACACTCAACATTCCCATAAGATAAATATTGGCACATTTCTCAACAACATAATTTTTATCAAAAATAAGTGAACGAACTATACTTGAAATGTACACTATGTGGATTGCTATGCATGTGTATCTGGTTGTGATCAGGTGATGTGGCTCGCTATTTTGCTCATCTTTCGTGTTCATATCTTCATTCATTCTTTTCGCTGCTTGCCAACTTCATGTATGCTTTAAGAGCGCGGCCTGTGTTATTCTTTGGACAACACTGCCTATTACAAGAGGTTTCAGGCTAGTCAAGGGATAATGTTTCTTACTGTTGCTTTTCCAAGAGCAAATTAAAAAAAACCAAGATAAAAAGTAGACAAAAGTTTGTCTAACAATGAAAACCCCATGTTCCTCGTGCGTTTTGGAAGCGCCACTGGCCTTAAATTTACTGCATTTCATATTAGTTTTAACTAACGACTAACTAACAACCAGTTAGTTAACTAATATACTAGCCATCTAACATCATAAAATAAATAAAATAAATAACATAGTGCCCCAGGCCATTAGTTCTGGTTCAATGAGGCTTGCTCGTGGACTATCTGATCTTCACAAGCGGCCCACACTGGCGTTAGTGCGGATCAAATGTAGAATTCAATATGTACATGGGAACCAATACGATGCAATGTTTACTATTTATCTCTCAAGTCTACGATTTCAGATACTTTCCGGCGCCAATGGTTGTTCATTATTTGGAACAATTATCTGCCCATATAGGGTTAATTCTTATGCTTATGACTCTTATGAGAATTATGTTCCGTATATTACGATTGAAGTTTCTGCTTCGTTAGTGCTCTTATGCTTATGCGATTATGTCCGTATATACGGTACTATTATGCTAGCAATCTTAAGCGATTATGTTCCGTATACGGCTATCTTATACTTATCACTCTTATTCTCTTATGCGATTATGCGTATGCACTCTTAGTGTTATGCTTATGCAGTCTTATGCTCTAAGGCTTATGCGTTTCCACTAACCGCACAAGCAAGCTAGTGATAACCAACATTATATACCAGATCTACAAATATTGCCTTATGCTTTATTCCGTATTACGGAGCTTATATCAGTGATACTGCCATTGCAGTTATCCATTTCCCATCTGTGGTGCCGCTTCCTCGTTATGGCAATCAAATCAACCTGTGAAAAAAAAAAATAATGTAAATATGACACATCTTGTGAAATTGTAATTTGTTGTAATATAAACAAGTTTGAATTGTAATGGCATGTTTTATTCAGCTGTGCATACTGGACTGCTTACTCTCGTGTATCGGAGTCATGAAACACAGTGTCCGTGTGACTGAGCGTCCCACCACCCATCATACATGTATTGTGTTGCGCCATTGAATGCTGTACCCATCATGGAAGGTAGGACACTCTTTGGGGAAACGAAGTTTCTTTACACCGGTGTAGAAGCAGATATAGTCCGGAGAGTTCACATGGACCTCTACACATGGATAGCGGGTGCCGCACGTTGATCGGTCGCCGATGTCACAACAGGAAGTGTTTCTACTTTGGTAATATGGTGGGAAACAATGCCTACCAACTGTCAAAGTTAAGGAATTTGATAACAATAGAAAATCAGGTGTGAATATTGCACCAGCAGGTGCATTAAACACGATGTGAGCGTTTGAACAGTTCGCCGACGAAAAGGTTTGAATTGTCAAGCTCAAACTCAGGAGTACCCTAACTTCTCAAGATAAGTAACCAGGAATGAACCGTGTTGGTCGCCTCTTGAGTCGTGCTTACTTTTCAAAACTGATTTTTTTTGCACAGATGAGTATAACATACTGTTCCTTGGCTCACGAAATATTACTCGCAAGACGCAGGAAAACAAGTGGATGTGAAAATGCAGTTAAAAAGCAATCAGTGCACTATTTCTACACTGCATATTCGTCCCGGTGGGGATATTCGTAAGTTTCAATAGCGAGATTGGTGGTTTCATCACTTGCTAAATATTGAATAAAAGTAGGTTTGTCCAAGTCCATGTGCCATTATCATGTAGCACGTGATTTAGGCTTTGGGAAATATATGATATGACCTGGAAAAAATTGCAATATGAATTTTCTCGACCACAACGAATTTCTATAAGGTCCCCATAATGACATACTCCTAAAAGTCCAAAGTGGTGGAAGTACGCCAATTGCTAAATCCCACAAAATGGCCGCCAATTCATATGTTTTTTGACCTTCTTTTTGTTGTTAGCTAATTTTTCTAAATTACTGTTGCACAGCAAGTGCCTTTAAAATGAATATGTTTACATTAAGCAAAGTTAGTAGGGCTTCATACTTTATAAAGAAATACGTAACCTGATTGGTAGAAGGATAAATATTTGGCATAAATTCAAAATGGCTGCGCAATTTTTCAGATTTTTAGTAAATTATTTTTTTGCTGTATTTCTTCTCCTAGATGCTTTGTCAGTATCTAAATGTAATTTCATAAGTGTAATTATTTCTTTTTATGAGAGAGCTATTCCTACTTGTATAAAACCATTTGGCTGTTCAATTCTACATTTTTAAACCTTTATTTGAATCAAACTTTGTGAAACAAATTTTTGTGAACATGTGACACACAACTTTGATGGACTTTAACTTTATATTCCATATAAATCTATTTTTCTCCTACCTGATATCTCTGGTAACTTGTGTAAGCTGTGTGCCTTAATGTGCATACACCCATGTGGCTGAAGTAGCACTGCCATAAAATATGATAAAATGTTCTGGGGTCTGGGTGGAAATGACTATTCTAACACAGCCAACTGCTGTTTGATATAGGTGGTCCACCCTCCTTCTACTTCAAGCACTCATTGGGCGTTTACCTCTCCCTACCTTTCAACAGTCACCGCCGAGGACAACCGATCCCACGCGTCCAGAATGATCATGTCCTAGATCACCAGATCAGGCCACTTTCCTATCTTGATATAAGGGCATCAAGGTCCTCTCCGGCTTTTACACAAAAGAGATGGAACTCCAGGAAAGCCAAGTGTGGCCCAGTTCACAACACTCACATTAGTGAATTATCATCCAAACTGCCAAACCTGGCTTCTTGAGTCTTCTCACATCAACGAACACATATCCTGACTTGCTCTCTAATTCTCTCACCAACAGCTAAACTTCATTCCACGAGTCAGCCCGCAGAACCCTACCCCCCTGTTGGGACAAGGAATATGATGAGGTCGAGCTATCCAATATCAACTTACCCACTCAAGCTACAAGACCTGAAACACTGCCAACAAGCTCACCGATCGTAGCTGTCCAGTTAAGCATTGTCCTGTCTCTTCATTGGCATCGTCTCCAGTACTTTGTCACCAATGGAAAGTTGCAAGACCACACCCCCACAGGCAAAGCCCATGCTCGTCTGTTTTTATTTTTTTAACGAAGGAGATTTAAAACTTTTACAACCTCTCCACCGGCCGAGTCCCCTGTCTTACATATTCACTATTATGAGATCAACAACCAAACCAATCAAAGTTTTCAAGAATGGGAGAGCTCCTGGCATACAGCATCCATACAAATTCTGGAAGTATATGGCCCTGAAGCGGTGTGATGGCTTCCCCATTCTTTCTCTCTAGCTACTTCTATGGGATCATCAGCAATTACCTCAAAGATGGATGACTGTCACAGGTCTTGTCATCCTGAAGCCCCAGAACCAGCAAGCGAGCCCAAGAGTTACAGAGCCCCTCACTCGCTGTTATTCCGCGTATGTATCTTTCTTGGGATACTGGTACTCAGTAGTGTCAAATAGGTCAAGGCAAATCTCCCCTCCACCCAAATGGGGCTTTCAAAGAGGTACATCAACAACATAAGATCATCAAATTTACAATGATATCGAGACAGTCCTTCAAGAAGCAGTAGCAAAGTTTGGAAGCAGTCTTTATAAATCTATCTGCTGCCTATGATTACAGTCCGACATTGAGGTCTCTACCTTTAGTTATTCAAAATCTGCCTTTATGTCAACTTTGTTCAATTCATAATACTCTCCTCCCGGTCGTCCGTTCCTGGGGACATCAAGTTGGCATGTCATATAAAAAAGCCCAAACTTCGGAATGATGCCCCACAAGGTTAGTCCTGGGCACCCTTCTCATTCAACATTGTATATCTCAATATGCCGAAGGGAGTTTTCTTCGCACTGTACTCCTATGCAGACGATAAGGTACTTGGAATAGCTGCTGATTCCTTTGAGGCCTTGGTGCTTTAATGCCTCAAAGACCATTATTAAACTGTAGCTATGCTTGCCACTTAAAACTCAGCAAATCCAAGACTATCAGCTCTATTTCCACCTTGCAAACCACTCACTGCCCACTGGCTTTTAAACATAATTGCCATCACTCTAGATGAAAAAACTGTCACTCGCCCCAAAACCAAAGAACCTTGTCGTTATAATAATTGACCGCAGTCTTACGTTCCATCAACACACCAAGACGTGTGCTGCCCAAGACTCAGTCTTGGGTCCAACCATCCTCAGAAAGGCTCCTCCTCAGATGGGGGTACACTCCTTTAAACTTTACCCACATAAACTGTTGCTTTTGCATACTCAACTGGTGCATGTGCCGCACCAGTTGGGAGTCACGTGTACATCACACAAGATTGATGGTCATCTGAATATTCAATGAACTTGTTTAGCGGTTTTTACTTTTGGCGAGGCCTGTAGAATATCTTCCAATTCCTTCTGAGCTCCTCTGCAAAACCTTTGTAGGATCTTTCAGACATTCAAAGGTCGCAAGAAGTGTGACGAACCTAGTAGATTAATCCCCTACCAACACTATTTAGGATCATAGAATTCCACGTAATCACTTTGTACCACCCAATCCATGACACTGCGTCGCAGCATCCCCATGGCTATCGTGGATGAATGCCAGGGTAGGCACTTGTCATCTTCTAACCTTGTAACCTAAAGCAGTTTGTTGCACCACCATCTAACACGTGCCCGAAGGTTGCACGGGTCAACCTCTAACAGACTTGGAAAGAAAGTTCGAATCTCGATTGAATGACCATGGTTTACCTTTGAAAAACTTAGATTCTCAGTCGTTAAAACTGGATTTCTCGATGAACATAGGAGTTAAATCCCGGGGGGGGGGGGGGAATGGGGGGATATATCTCCCACAATATTTTTGATGAGGGGGCTGAGTCAATACGATCACCCCCCCCACCAATGTTGGAGCCTGCGCTGGTGTTTTTTGACCCAAAAACCTCACATTTTACCATAATAGTTTAAAAATGGTAAATTTCAGCGCGCTTTGCGCGCATTTGTTTTACTACAATTAAATTTAATGATATTAGCTTCGAAATGGATAACTTTTACCGCGCTTCTCACGCACATGTGCTAGAAATTGCATCTCTTCAGCAAAACCCGTTTCATTCTTAAAATTTGCTCAAAACCTCCCCCCATGTCAAAAAGACATTTTTACGCCAATGTCGATGAAAAAACTTGGTGTATCGTGGCGTAATTGAAAAATACATCTGTCCTCAGGACCGTTCACACAAACATTCTAACCGTGGTAAAATCGGCATCCAGTTCACGGTTGAAAGGGAAAAAAGACGGCAACTATATGTTGGACACCATAATGCCAAACGCAAGGCCAGATGGCTGTTTTTCATAAGGTGATGTGTATCAAAAACGCCTACATCATACCAACCAATACCTGTTCTTTTGAGTCAACATCTCACTCCGCATAAACTCTCTGTGTCGTACTTTAAGGACAGAGCGACACATGTATCACAGAGATGAAGATCTGGAAAAAGACAGCATCAAGAAGTCTCTCAAAATGTGTGGCTATGCTGATGGGCTTTAATGTTGGCCTGTCCTAAACCATAAAAAGCCAGATAACATGAATCCAGGATAAGCCACATGGGGCGATTGTCATGCCCTATGTAGCGGGCATATAAGCACTTCGTAGGATTTTTACTAGAAGGGGGTGTCTGTTCATTTAAAACACAGCACACAACTCTTAGACTCAGATTTGGTTGTACCAATGCAAAATCCCCCCAGGACAATGCTGTGGGACTGTGTATCAGGTTTATTGTAATGATTGCAATGCAGCCTATTTGGGGATCAGCTAGACCAACACTGAACACAAGAATCGCTGAACACCGCAGGCCTAGCAACCACCACCTCGCCTGTTGGAGACCATCAAAAAGCAGGTCATAGCCTCGATTGGGAGGAGTGTCTATATTGGATAGGGAACCATTGGTTTTGGAGGGGCGTAAAGGAATCCATATTCATCAGACAAACACAGTAGCAGAAACCTCAACAACGATCAGGGGCGCCATCACACTACCAACTTCTTTCAATACAATTTACAATGAAGAGCGTCCGCTCATTACTCTCATTACTAATGTGACGTCATATTTCTGATACAGGCTTGGGGAGATTTGAAATTCCTCAATGTATGTTCATGACGTTCGAGGGACTTTTTAGACCTCAGCTTGTTAAAATTATATGCGCAATGCTAATGGGAAATCCGGTATGGTCTCGTCTATCGGAATCCGAAGACAGAATTTAAATAAGACTTTCCGTTGTTGAGTGTTTATTGTTTGTTTTTATGTTTGAAACGTTTGCGCCATGAGTCAATCCCGGAATTGAGGGTTGAAACTGACTCCTAAAGAAACGTAATTAATTGCCGCGATATAAGGTGTAACTAGTGAAGATTCTATCTGTTGTCGGTCATTACTTAGAATCATTCCTGAACCACAGTGTCATCATTGCAAGTGACATTCATTTTAAATAGCTGACAATTCTTGCTTGTCATAATTATATGCGGCGAAACGTGTTTTGTGGGCGCGGTCAAGCATGGTTGCATGACACGTACACTGAACACAACATTCGAATTGTTGTGTATATTGGGTCATTCACCCGAATGAACTACACATTCGCGAATTTCAGCGTCGGTGACTTGCACTAGAATCTTTTATACATGCGTCCATGGAGATCTTTGTTTTGTGCACACGCTACCCAGGCGTACAACTCTTATTGATTCAGAGGAGTCATGTGACACTAGTCACAGTTTGCTGACCTCTGATCAATAATCAATAACTTCACTACAATACCATAAGTACATCATTAGAGTGAACAGGAGAAGTGTACTCTCTGAAAGCTCTCAAGGTGAGCCAACTATAGCTTTGAGTAATGGTTTAATTTCCATACCAAATGTTTATTTTGTTATGATTACCGAAAGAACCAGGAAAACTATCACATATTCAACATGAAACGTTATATTTAATTTTTTGAAAAAAAATAAAGTATATTAAATTATAGATGTGCCAAAGATACAATTTTCCGACCACCGTGTGGTTGCGGAGGGGGGTTGTAAGATGGAGGTGGGGTTGCTATAAGCATTATATAGCAAGTGATAGTGAAATGTGTTTTTTGGTTCCTGTAATGCAATAATAGATAACCGATTCAAAGTTTGAAATCTTGCTTCAAATTGTAGAATTGGCAGCCATTTTGGATTTATGCAAATTAGGGTTTTACTTCTACAAGGCATGTATGGGTGTTCTGTCTGTATAAGACCAATTACAAGATAATACAGTCATCAATGTAACTAAAGTAGATGGTTGGTGGCAAATAATATTTTAGATAAGCAATATAAACATAGTCAGTGAAAAATTTAGACATTGGCGGCCATTTTGGGATTTATGCAAATTAGGTGTACTTCTACCAAGCATGATGGTGTCTATATAAGGGACATATAAGTAAAGGTATTCCTAAATTATACCAATTTAGGCATGATAGGTGCCAAAAATATTATTTAGATAAGTAATATAACAAATCCTTGTAAAAATTTTTTTTGGATTTATGGCAAATTAGTCATATTTCCTACCACTTCGATTTTTCTGGACCCCTTCTAGTATGGATTCTGGGGGACCTTATAGAAATGCATTGTGGTGCAAGAAATTCTATTGCAATTTTTTCCAGATTCCACCTGAATTTAAGTTATTTTATCAGCCTAATGTAAAAAATATCAGGGTTTTCTAGTATATTGTCTGACGAAGTCAGTTATTTCATGACGATAGCTTGGACAGTTTCAAAATGGTCCGCGGCGACTCTTTCAAAACCTATACCGTATACAAATACGAAATCGTAAAAAAAAGCCTAGTAATGTGATGTCATTAAGAAGACCAAATTGATTGAAATTCAAAACAAGCTTTAAGATTTTCAGACCGTAAGATGTCTCAGCATGATGTGATCAGTGTCAATCGAAGTACGGCTGGGCCGAACTGCTGAAAGTTTGTTGATAGTAGTTTTTGAATATAAGGAATTCAGATAGTCTTGATGTTGAGAAAACAACGGCAATATAAACGGCAAGGGCCTATGAATTGAGTCTGTACTAATTTGCATATATGTGTTTCTTGTATAAAAATGGCGGTTTACTTTGTAGGCACGCAAAATATAACGCAAACGGCTTTTGGCTTAAAAAACAAAAAAAAATTGTCACAAAACTTCAACAATATTTAAACTATAACACTGGAGTGAAACCTTGCGAGATGTCCGAAAGGTCCCACTGACAGGGGACAACACTGGCGGATTAACTAGGGGCATGTCGGCGCACGCCCACTCGTTGGAGGGAGAAATTACAAAAACAAAAACAAAAAAAAAAAAACGTTACAAGAAGGAAAAAGGGTGAGATTTTGAATCATTTAAGATATTCATTATTAAGCGTGTGCATGTTTTGTAAGTAGGAAATAAAAATACAAAATCGTTTGTATGATTCATGATGATTGAAAAGAAACGGGCGGTTTTGTAGCCACTCTCCCCCCAAGGGGTCTCACTTCCCGCAATTGCAACTCATTCATTATTCCATTCATCGACAAAGTGACCGGTATATGTTCTTTTGTTTCTCGTGGAAGAGGTAGATGCATTGCTATTATCAAATTTTAGTTCGGGAAAGACAATTGCCCGACATGTCCCATGCTTCTAAAAGACTCGTATTGATCATTTTCTTCTATTTATGAAAATTTGTCTTGATAAAAGGACTAGTTATCATTGGTTTTTCTACATTTGAATTGACGTAAAAAAACATTTTCTGTGTGTTTTTCTATGGTATGCAACGATTTTAGCTATTAAAAAATTCATTACCATTCATAGCTAATTTCATTCTAGGTTGGCAATTTTCTTTAAAATAATTTTGTAAAAAATACTCTTATTTACCATAGTAAGAAATGAATACTTGAATGTTCCATTCAATACATGGGTTATATAGTTGATTTCATGTACAATATTCAAGATGGGACATGCATACGACGATACGACGAAATTAAATTGATGTTGACGAATTAAATTGCATGGAAAATAAGGTTATTTTATTGATATGTTAATATAATTGACCAAAGACGAATTGTTTTAAACGCACAGTTCAGTTTTCTTGGCCGAAAAAACTTAACGAGATGAAATAAAAAGAAAATATTTTTAAATTGACTTGGAAAACCTCTAGATGTGTGAACTATGACGTCAAGTTGTTGGACATAGGGGACGCCCTCTGGTGTTTTTCTGCAGGCCAAAATATTACAGTAGTTTCTGTGCCCCAAAAAGACCACATAAAACCTGGTTATAAATTACTTGCAGAATTCTCGCCTGAATCTAAAAATGGTCACCAAAATGCAGCTGTAGAATTAGCTATTATGTTGATAAGACATGTAGTATTATTTAATTCGAAACAACAAGTTACAGCAAAAAAACAGAATTCCCCATGCAAAGTATAGGTGCTTTTGCTGCCAGGTTCTCTATTACACCCCAACAGGGGGCGCCATAAACATAAACAAATGTCACATCATCTATATTTATCTATCAAACATTAACCATATCTAATCAGTCAAGTTTATTTTGCGACTGTTACCAACCCTTTACCTTATATTTTTTTTATTAATCAACTGCAAATTTCAAATGAAACTATTAATTAGAAATTATGTTTTGAAAACCAATAGTCTAACACCCACACACGAACCATAAAAACCGCCTTGAGGGCACCACACCAGACGAAAAACATTATTTTCTTGGCCAGACATTCCCCCCCCCCCCCCCCGCCACAAACGCGGGAGAGGAAACCTCTCACCGGCACTGCGGCGCAAATTGTAGCTGTGTTATTGGCAATTCCGAGCCCCTCGTTCCAAAAAATCTGATCCGCCACTGAAATACAGGGGGACCATTGGAGTCAAACTGAGTACCACACCGAGAGTATTGGGGCCAGTGGGCTTGTTTGACGTGTATGTAGGCAGGACCTGAAACGTGGTTGACAAGAGTGCATGAGCCGCGATATTTTCAGAGCAGTTAGGGGATTACCAGCGAAAAACATGGGAATAAATTTTCACAGATATGACCCTAGACATATGACCTACAGATCTGTTATCTCACATCAGGCCCTTAGTAGAAGAGGCATGAAATGTCAGGGATCTGACCAGAACACTGAGCTACTTGTTTGTGGTGATGAAAACAATGAAAACAGAATCGCAAATCGCCACTCTGCCTAATGGCCGCTGGGGGAGGGGGGCAAAAGAAAAAAAAAAACATTCATTTTCTTGAAGCAGCAATAAAACATAAATTATCACTGGGTTATCGAGCAGTTGTAATATCACTTCCAAAAGTCAAATTGTACCTTAGCGCCATTCAGAACAATTTTGACTGCAGTTTTCAACTTGATTAAAAGAGGTATAAAACGAATTTTAATGTCAAATTTCATTTCTATGAGCTACTAGTCCAACATGAAATATTACACACACACCACCCCTGGCCAAAAGTATTGACTTCAAATTATACCATGGGTTCTTGTGAAACACCACATGAGCATTAGAATACCGAATTGTATATTTTCAGACGGAAACGGATGTTCATCCTTGTATCAAAGAGTGCGAACAGCGTTTGATTCAATTGCCCCTGTTTCCATAACATGTCGATATTTAAAAAGAGTGGCGAACGATAACGTGTCGATTTGTAAGCCAGAATGATTCAGATACAGCGAACACCAGACACAGTTCGGCAAAGAACTCAAATGGGATTTGAAGCGCGTCCCATTCGGGACTTACGAAAGCCCAGTAAGCGGATTTCGTAATTCAGGCATGGCTACAATAGCACCAACAATGTTCAGATCCCGATGGACCTCCGGGGGACCATCCCAGAATCCTGAATTTTTATTGTGCTGAGATGGGTAACGGAGGTCAATTCGGGATATGAACAACAATAGGTCTGAATTATCGAAATCAGTAATTGGGCCTTTCGAAAACTGAATGAAAGGTAAAAAATTTTTTACCCCCAAAAATAACACACAAACATTTTGAAATATTGAATTTTCAAAATACAAGTCTTAAGCGATCAAAAACGGGTGTATAGAGACTCATTTCTATTAGAGAATACTTTTCTGTAGGATATTTTGAAACCGATAGATGATTATATAGCGTGTTGGGTCGATCAACAACCATGATAACTGGTATTGCATACTAGAAACCAGCCTGAACTCCTGAAATTGGTAAACCCGCTAGGGACATTTGATCATGATGATAATGGTTAAATAAATACATACGTAATACTTTGTTATACATTGAGCAACGTAAAAATGCGCAAGCAGGTTCTTCCCGATTCCAGGACTATTGCACTGCCACAGTGGTGTAGGCCTACATTTAGTGGAACTTGCGACACTCACACGTACGAAAGCTTGCAAAGCTAATAAGGGAACGTTCATTAATTAAAGGGGAGTGCGGGGGGGGGGGGAAATATAGGGCGTCATGTAAATTTTTGATTGGTCAAATCGGGGTTATTAATTTTTGTGTATGGAAGGGGGGGGGGGGCATGAAATTGTATCCTGCCTAAGAAAAGAAAAATGCTTAATATCTCCTAAAACAAAATACACTGTTAAGAACAGTCCTGAGTTTCCGAGTACTATGTTTTGGCTCGGAACTTGCAAATATTGACTAGTATATGTAAAAGTATACATTTCTAGAAAGTAAATGGATGATGCATGGCATTCGGATTGTTTTTTGCGAAAATTCCTAAAAAAAAAAAAAAGATTTTGACCCAAAAATTCAGAACAGCATAAACAAATACATTGAACTTTCATGCATCTTATGGAGTTTTTCATAAACAAGACAAATTGTCTAGGAACGAGTTTCTCATATTTTTGAGATAGAGATTTTGATTAGAGAGACTTCGAAGATAAGAAAAATGTTTAATAAACCATGTTGCGATTATTACTTTTCTCCAAAATTTGAGTAATATTGATATATAGTTGGAAATCGAAAAATTGAGAGAAGAAACTCCTTAGATTAGACCGATTGCTATAATAGTAAGAAAGCTAATAGTCAGGTAGAACCTCATGTGACCGGAAAGTTGCTGTATGGACACAATTTTTTTGCTGAAAATGATGCATTAGGGTGTGTAGAATCAGAATCTGCGGGTCCACCTGGCCTCCTTGAGCATTTGAGAAATCAAGATGGCATCGCCATAAATTGATAATTATTTCTATTCAACCCCATATATCAAACTATGGAGTTATAGATATAACTATAGGATCCAATGAACAGTGTATGGCACTTGTATCATTAAGTCATACTTTCAAACTTAAAAAATTTTTTATTTTTTTTAATAATATTTAAAAGATGCATAAACAGCCAAATCCCTGCGAGAAAAATAGACGAGGAGTACTTAGGTTATGTTGCCAGACACAATTAAATGTATTTCTATGCTTTTACACCCCCCAATTGTAGCATGAACGTCAATCAATATGGCAGCCAAAACGGGAACATCTTCATAAAAACCTTGGCACAAAGTTATAAGTATTACTGCCTTCAAATCGAAATCAATGTGTCAATGACATTAGATATGTAACCTTTCATCCTAACCATTTCAATTTGTTTTAAATGCACCGACAAAATCGAAATACAACTAATATGGTGCAAAGTTGTCATAGCATAGAAGTACATTTGTTCACATATATTGCACTTCAATTATAATTGACCATTTTTATTTATCCGGATTACCTGGTATCCCTTGATTATGGATCATAGGTACATTTCTAATGTTTAATGACACAATATATGCTGAGGTTAAAATTTTTTTTAGGACATTGTATTTTGGACCAAGTATTTTTTTAAGATATTCACGTTTTTTGGCTGCCATATTGATTGACGTCATGTTAAAACTTTAAAAGTACAGAAATAAATTTATTGTGTCTAACAACATAATCCTAGTACTTCATGTTTATTTTTTATCGCAGGTATTTGCTGTTATATGGATTATTAAATTTGGATTCCATTTGAGCATTTGGAGTACGACTCAATGTTACAAGTGCATGTATTTGTCATTGGGTCCTATCGAATAGCTAGTAACTGCATAGTTTGATTAATAGATAATTATATTTATTTAAATTTCCAATTTGATTATAGTTCTTTGGTAATGCTCAAGGATGCCCAGTGGCACCGGCAGATCTATTACACACCCTTATCTACAATTTTCAGCAGAAGAAAAATTGTGTCCATACTCAATTTTACGGTTAGGCCATAGTGGGACCATGGCTACCTGACTATACAACAGGCCTTTTGCCTTGGTACTTTTGGAGTTATTTGTATCTGAAAATATTGCCAAATGTCGTGAAAAAAATGAAATATTTTCTTTTTTGGATTTTTTAGTAAAAAAAAAGTGCCATTTCAAGATGTCTTTTTCTCGAATAACTTTAGCTTGAAATTTCAAAATTCAGTATTTATGCAAGTGATGGAAAACATCTTTATCACTATCGAATTTTTAAATTGATAAGATGTTAATAAAACATCCTTTGGCCTCTCACATTTTCAAATATGATTTTTTGTTTTTCCAAGAATTGCGTTCTGCGCAAAATAAATTATAAAATAAACACAGCGCCCGCCGCTCCATAGGCGTAAAATCCCGTTCATAGTGCATGTGTTTCATGTGTGTTTTTACCAAAAACTAACCTCATATTTTACCAAATAGTTTTAAAACATTGGAATTTAAGCGGCGCGCATTTTGTTTTAATTACAATTACATTTAAGAATTTAGCTTCCTAATGGCAATGTTTAGCGCGCAACACATGTGCTACTAATGGATCTCTTCAGCAAGCCGCGTTTCATTCATAAATTTTCATCAACCCTTCCCCCCAATGTCAAAAAGACAATTTACGCCACGGCCCGCTCCATTTACCAAGGCAAAAAATTCTTGGCGGCGCGATGCTGCACCTTGCGAATGACGGCGTGAAATGTGCTAAATTCCCCGCAGGTTAAGACCATGTGCTTTTTTGTGACTTAAAGGGTTCAAAATAGCTGTTTTAAATCAATGACTTAAAATAAACAGGATGTCTGCAGTGGATTAACCTTCTCTTCTTGCAATGAGGGACAGCAGCTAAAACCGGTTTGTAAACGGTGGAGCCAACTCCCTGTTGATTGATAGGGGTTGAGAAATCTGTTTCCACCGGTGGGCGAAAGGTAGGGCATCATTAGAATGTGATCCGCAGTCAGGTCTATGATGGAGAAACACACATTGGCAGGATGGCGATGGCCGCAGCCCCCATCGGTGCATATTGCTGTGGAAGCGACCGACTCCTGTGCGAATTCCGGTTTTTTTAAGGTCGACCCATTCCTGCGTGGGAGATTGTGATACCATGGTGGTGTTCTGTCTTAGGTGTAATTAGAGAGTGATCTGGTTTTGGAATTCCTAGCCAGGCGTATTCCATGTCTGTAGGATGTTGAAAGGGGAACTGGGGTTTAGCAGCCGAGCGTTGTCTGGCAGACAAGAGAAAAGGTCGGCGAGGAGAGAGAGCCAAGTATCAGTCTACCAAGTTGGTGTGCACATGCGGTTTGAGAGGTCTCATTTTTATTTATGACACACGAGAATAACAACAAAAAAAAATATCAACGGCGACACACTTTTGACAACTAATTTGGCGAATTTATGCCACTAACACAATCGGTGTTAAATTGTGATGAAATTTCATTGCGGCAAATATGATTTTTTCATAAAAATCTAGTTTTACACGTCTCTTTCTATGGGAAATCGGCCTATAGAGGGCGCTTTTATTAAACTACATATTAGCCTTTGAGGCCGATATGGCAAGTTCCCGCAATGGGATTTTTTTTCTGATTTTTCGCGGGAAATATTAGCTCTTGCGTGTCCCTACTATATCAGTTGTCAAAAAGTGTGTCGCCATTGCTTAAAATGCTCTAAAAAAAAAGAGACAATTGCAATGGGGTCAAACAGCTGTGTGTGATCGGGGCCAGTGGTTATTGCAGAAGGTGGCTTGTTATCAACAGGGCCGAGGAATAGAGGGTGGGAGGGGTCGGGGGGACTTGTGCCTTATTCCCCTATTCTGTGCCAACTCCTCTTCGCTTTTGATCTGTTCTATTATCCCTCTTCTCTTATTTTGTTCTCCGAAGGTACTGCGAGTGCAATGGCTGAAAGCGCTGGTAGGAATTCAGATGGAGTAGGACGCAGGAAACCAGGATGGTTCTCAAGGTCTCGTTGAGTACTGTGGCCAAGCGTCATTTGTGTGAGAGGCTGCATTTGCACCATGATGGGGGCCGGCTTAGTCAGCAAGTGCTGGAGACCAGAGGCAGGACGGGTGGGTGTGTGCGAAGGTCGTTGGGCTGCCCCCCCCCATGAAGATTCAGCAAGTCGGCACAGGAGGTTATTACTCGAAGTCCTTGGGCATACGGGCTCGAGATGCTGCAGGTTAATTAGCTGCCGGTCAAGCTTCACTCCCAAGTAGGTTGAGTAAGTAGGGGATTGTATAGTAGAGCCGCTCCATTGAGGTTGATTTGAAGATGGCGGATGTGAGCCTCTTTGGTTGTTGAGGTGGAAGGAAGTAGCGGTGGTCTTGGCTTCGTCAGCTTCAGTCTCCAGGTCTGAGGTTATGCTCGCATCTTGCAAGTAGGGCCATATCTGCAGTAAGGTACTTTCTACTTCGGTCCAGCTTACTGTCCGAGTGGAGAAGGGCAAAGATCGTCGGCGTCGTAGCCATATGTCTAAGATGCTGTTTTGATGGGGGGAAATCGCTGATATCAAGTTGAAACAGCCCCATAGGAGCCAGTACAGATCCTGTGGTATCAGTTCCTCAAACCACGCAGACGACTACCTCTTGCCCATTCAGTCTGATAATAAAGCTACGGTTTGCAAATGGCCATTGTTACATATGAATTGACAAGGTGACGATACCGGATGGTCATGAGATGCTTGAGTGGGAGACCCTGGTGCCCTGGTGTCGAACGCTGCAGTAAGGTCCATCATGATGACGCCTGCCTTGCGGCGCTTTTCAAAGCTTTTCTCATATCGTTTTTTGTGAGTTTTACAATCTGGAGGACAGTGCTCCGGCCACGTCGAATTCCTGCTTGTTCGTCCGGCAGATGTGGTTCGACTACGGGCTTCAGCCGGCCACGGATCATCCTCTCAAGGAGTTTACACACAGTAGTGATATTTGACGGTAGTTCTTAGGGTTGTTCGACAGGCTTGTTTGGTTAAGGGAGTGCGATTATAGTAGCTCTCCTTCAGATCTTGGGTAAGGACTGGGTAAGGCAACATTTGTAGACCCTTGAGCCATCTAGACATCGTGGGCCGCATTTCATCAAGAACTCTGGATATTAATCAGGCCCCGGGCCTGTCCACTCTTTAGTTGGCTGATATCATAGTTAAGCTCATCTAGTTAGAAGGATGTTTTGAAAGTGACCCTCCGCCGCCGGGGTCTCGACGAAGTTTGGTTATCTCGTTTTGACAGAGCGAGTGTGATCCTTATCAATGTTCTTGAAGCGACCATTGCCGAGGAGTTGCTCAGCACTTGAGTTGTCAGTCACTGAATTTTGATGGTTTGGATATTCTGCCGTTGAGGCGGTTTATAATCTTCCAGTCCTTCCTGCTGGAGTGAGTGAAGTCGATTCCTTGGACCGTCTCCGCCCAGCGCCACGGCGTTTCCTGTCAAGCAGTTGTCAGATGTCCTTGGATGATGCTGTCTTCCCCGGGTTCAGAATTCAGGACTCTTTGTAAAGAGTATCACATTCCTCCTCCAGGAGGGATATAACTGCGCGGCAGCCACGTGAGATGGTCTTCTTGCTATGTATCGAAGAGTTTACACCGTGCTGTGTAAGAATTGTCGACAGGTTGGAGGAGGTGTGTCGGGAGGTGGGCAACGTCTGAATCACCAGGTCTTGAACTGGTCCAGTCTGTCTTGCGGAAATTTCATGCTTTGCACTGGCTTTGTTTAGTACCGGCCTTGCAAGGCTCTCGAGCGATTAGTGATGGTCTGGTTGGACTTTGGAAAGCGTCGAAAGTACGGGAATGGAGAGTCTCTGACGCCGAGGTTAGGTGCTTGTAGACATTGCTGAACCTGAACACCTGCAATTCGGGGTCGTTGCCCTTCCAGGGTGGAGTCTGTCAGTGAGGTTGCATTGTTTCCATTGGGCCGAGTTACTACAAGGTGGCGATCCCGTGGGTAGCGCTCAGTATGTGCAGCAGGGTGTAGCCGCAGATGTCAGAATGGAACTGTCAGTAGCGTGTGTCTCTGCACGTGTGCCAGACTGGCATCAGACAGTGTCCTCTGACGGGCATAAGTAAATCAGTGAGATAAAAAAAGACCACAGTGTATTAAAAGACAGTGAATTAAAAAGACACATATGTTAGCGTAGCCCTCATTTGAATATCATTCGCCTAAAAAATCATTTTTACCGTGGTTCCCACGAGAGTTGATATCCTTGAACCTTTGTTGGAATGGTAAAACACTGTGGCTTTTTGTGACTTAAATGGTCAATAGCTGTTTTAAATCATCAAAAAAAGACATGATTGTCGGCAGTGGATAACCTTTGCTTGGGTAATAGGTAAAACACATTTGTTGATGTTTAAAATTGTGCAAAAATCAGAAATTCGTGTAAAAACAAAAGCAATACCCGAGACAATAACAATTTTTTGGAATGGGGAACATATTTGATTTACTTTGATATCACATACTACGTATTTAATAATTAATATAAATGATTTCCTATATGTGTGTGTGTGGGGGGGGGTGTGGTGTACCTTTCTTGTGCAAGTAGGGGGGGTTGTGTACTTTACATTGTGGCAATAGGGGGTTTGTGTAATTTTTTCCAGCCACTTGGAAATTCTCCCTCGTAATTAATGAACGCCGGTCCCTAAAACAAACTGGAAAGTATACACCGTAATGAAACCCCGACATTTCATACTACTAGTAAGTACTTTTAGACCTATAGCCTTACTGCTACCAGTTCCACAGGCACAAGTGTTTATCCACTCAGCACAAAAGAAAGTCCCCGTCTGACACTTTTTGACCTTATCCAAATTATTTATTTAATTTTTATTATTCAAAAGCTGATGGATGCTCAAATTTCTTACGCACAAAATGACAACTTACTTTTTGCCCGATAGCACTCGTTTTGTAACCATGAATCGTCCCATTTTATGAAGTTCATGCAGAAATAAAGTGCACTTTTGTCTGCAAATTCAATTTCACACACAGAACAGTGAAAAAGTACTCATTGCTTTTTGGTCATAAAACACCATTTTAATTACTCTCCCTTTCAAACGCTTATCACTCAGCAAGAGTAGGCTGTTCAATGTTTAAATAATGGGTAGGTCCACCGTCCACCTTCTCAATGACAAAGTGCGGGCTGATCTTAGTTGGCCCAAGCCCGTTGCAATATGCGCTGTAAATCCTGCAAAGATGTGTCGTCCTTAATTTTCCTGTCGGCTTCATTCTTGGTGTCATCCCACAGGTTCTCAATTGGATTGCAATCATGGGATCTTGCCAGCCATTCCATAATTCGCTCAATCCCGTCAAATGTCTTCCAGATACCGGTTGGTGACATGAACACGGTGAGTGTGGCGTTTTTCATCCATAAGATGGGCATGTCTTGCCTCACTGTGGTAATGCGAGGTCTACCACTTATTGGAAGATCCTTATCTCCGTCTGCCGAACTTCACTCTCATTTTCCGATAGCCTTTGGCTTACTCCTAACCTTCTTTCCACCTCGCTAGGCTACACCTTCGTCTAGAAAAGCAGTAGCTCGCCCCCTTTTAAAGTGTTTCATGCGCGGCATCCTTAAACCTAACCATACAGCACATGCAACTGCAAAACCCAACCCAGATAACAAGATGACATGACTTTTGCTTTTATTAATCCCAAGAATCCACAGTAAAAGATTATGTAAATCTACGAGCAGCCCTTTTCTTTTTCAATGTTATTTGTAACAACCGGCGGTCAGAGCAACAGCAAGTAGTCTTTCAACTTGCTCAAGAATTGTGAATGAAATGATTAACCGACCCAAACTTGGAAATCAAAATTCTACGTTTCAGGAAAAATAGTGCAACTTTTTCTTGCATGAAATTTCGTAAAAATGGACTAATTTCATGGTAGAAACGATGTCTATCGAGCAAAAGTAATTGCCATTTGGTTGCGTAATTAAATTTGTGCATCCATCATTTTTGACATAATAAAATTAAATTAAATTACTTTTTGAGTTACGTAAAAGTAATCAGACTGGAACCTTGTTTTTTTTGCTGAGTGGTCTTGTAACCACGATACCAGCCCGCTGCTGCAGCAGCAACAGCAGCGTAGTAGATAAAACGTCCAGTGAACACATGACAAATCATGCTAGGGGAGATGAACATGTTAAATTAAACATAAAACCAGCTCCAGTTGGCTTGTTTGTTACTTTTTTTGCATCAGGAATCTAATAGGCCTATATTTTAATGCTTGATTCCCATACATATTTGTAGACATCTCGCTTTTTGTTTCCATCTGACCGGGAGACTTTTTCGGCACGTCAGGCTTAGTCAATGTTTCCATGTACCCCCGGTACTCTATGGTTGTGGTTGGAAGCCGCGGGGGGGGGGAAAGTAAAAAAAGGGGAGGGGGGAGGGATTGAGATATTCTTCAACTAGACAACTCATAGACTTTATGACCAGACAGTAGTCTTCCACTTTAATTAACTCATATTAGATTTCGGTAATCATCTATTATAAAACGGCTGCAAAAACGACTTGGTTGGTGTGAACCTTTATCCATACCAACGTGGCGATTGTCAGTGCGAAAAGTACCGAAGTAGTCGATTGCGCTTGCGCAGTACTCTACAAAAGCCCATTTGGGCTTTAATAGCGTCCCGAACGGGATTCGCTAAAATCCCTGTTTGCCGCTCGCGAAGAATCTTCAAAATAGCTGTTAGGGTTATTGCATGTTTATGCGGAAAATTTGTTATGTGGACTGACATTAGACTAAATGTACTTGATCAATCAATATATGAGACCAAAGGATACTGAAAGAAAAACGTCAATGGAAGACAATTGTCCCTTAAAAAAAATCGGAACATTTTGAGACTTCGCAAAGCATGTGAATGAAAAATCACGTGCTTTGCGTATTGCCTGTCGTAGTCACGTTTCATGACAGTTATTTACGTGACCTTTTTCTTTTGTCATTCGAATTTCCTGAGTCCAACAAGTGGATTGACGTGTTCTCATCTTCCATTGATGTTATCTCTTTCAAATCCATACAACCTCCGATTGTTCTCCGAAACATTGAGGTACAACCCTACAAACTCCGCACAATTCATTTCGAGGCTCTTTTGAAGCATTCTGTCAATTCAATCATTTTTTCATTCAAGTCATGTACATAGTTAAAAATACGTGCCATGCAAAAACAATTTATAATACAAAAGTTGAGACACAAGAAATGAATAAGAACCTAGACTTTAACATAGAGGTATAAATTTTAACAGAACTATAACGAAGCTAGCATAATTCATATGCATAGTTAGACCTTTAGAAAACCGGGCTTATGCAGATGCAGATTCGGGTTGATGCAGTGGCGCGCCCATGCCCAGCATGGTTTTCGGAAATGTGACCGCTTGAATTCAAAGTCCACTCGATCGATATCACAGATTTCTATTTAGACACTAGATAGCGTACCGCCCGTGTTGAAGATAGGCGGCCACCTTAACCGTTTTTTGAAAATTATAATTTCATTACGGTCATCCATTCGAAACTCGTACGCGCATGCGCCGTGATCTGTTGGCCTGGAAACGGTAGATCGTTCTATGCAAATTCTAATTATGCAATAAATTGGTACACCACGTCTTATGTCATCAGGGAATATATAATATTGTACACCACGACTATTAATAAGTACGCACTGCGGGAAAAAGATGTTACTGCTTTTGAGCAGGCGTTCGCTATCTAGTGTATAAATAGAATCAGTGATCGATATCGGTCACATTCATGAACAGTAGCAACCTGGCTGGTTCGCGCTTACTCTGCATCACTCATCTGCATAAGCAGTTTTCTAAAGGTCGAATTATGAGATGACATATGGAGGAAAAGCCGTATCAACTTATAAGAAGCTTTAAGATAGACCCACCTTGAGGTTAATTAAATTGCAATACTGTATCGACAAGAACGGACAAAAACTAAGGAAAAATAAACAAAAACAAACAAAGGACGGACAGGACAATAAAGGCATCACAAGACATAAGAAGTGTCGCATAATGTCAAAAGGGGAAAACACCTAGAGTTGTCAGGAAGTGGCAAACCGTCAAGCAAACACGCATGCAAAGTAAAACACAGAGAAAGAAGAGATGCAGGGATACATAGCTGAGGGATAAAGTTATATTATATCATAATTTTATGTTAAAACAATTGATTTATTCAAATGATTATTCAATGCTGTATTTTTTTATTATTTTTAATTAGCGGTTTTTAGCAATATCATATTTAGAGATTATATATTTTTGTACTTTGTCCTGTGTCTGCATTTTTTTCTGGAGTACAATCGGCAAGTTATCGTTCAGCCGCTCTTTTAATCCGTCATTTTTAAGGAACGTGGCCACTATCAAAGTTTTCACGGCTCTTGAATGCTGGAGAATACATCTGTTTGAAAAAAAAAAACATTTTGGCATTGATTATGTAATGCAGAACGCTAGGGCAATTTGTGATTGTAAATGGATTTTCCTTTATGTTGCATACTTTTGCCAGTGTGTGTATTACGACTTGAAAGATATGACCTACCGTTACATTGTCCATACTATGCTTTTACTTCACATATTTGCAGAAAATTTGTACCAGGTAATTCGATACTGATGTATTTCCCCACTAGGTTGCAATTACTTCATTTCCTGATTGTTCTTATCTGTGCAGTGGACTGATCCGCATACTGGGTTTCTTCTATTAGAGTCAAATCCCACCGATTTATTGCACCGATCAGATTTTTCTGCATGGAATAAAGTACATAAAGATCTTTATAATTGTTGTTACTACAAACTTCATTCGCAGTTGTCAAGTAGTACCCAAAACCTCTCAGAGCATTCAATTTAAGCTAAGACCATTTTGGTGATGAAGCGTGTTAATACTTTTAGTCCAGTAATTTTAAGAAAAGGGAAATGAAATAATACTCACTGCAACAATCGACTCTATTGTAGATCACACCTGCCCACACATTCCTGAGACCTAATCACCATCCACCAAGCTCTGTGCTCCTTATCTGATGAAAGTAAAGAACTGGTTTCAGCTGGCATAATGTAATGGACTGTAGATAAATTAGTCCATCTTGCCCGGGCTTGTCTCTGCTGGACATGCCATAAGTATGTAAACATAACATTAGGAGAGTTGGGGAATTACTGCTTCATCATAAAATGAAATTAGAACACTGCTCAGCTATTCAGAATTGTACTTTTTGACTGGAAATCTTTTACACTAAACATGCATGGTAATATGTCAGTCGATCGTGAGGCATGAACCTGCTTGTTGGAGTATAAATATCCAGATCCAGATCATGTTTATAACCACATTGGGTAAAAAATGTTGATTAAAATTTAACTCATTGTTGATTAAAACTATGTCTGCTGAAGTAAAATCTTATGTATCATACAGGGCGTGATGTTTTTACGTAACTTTGTTTATGATTTTACTCAACAGAAAGTGTTTTCCCTTTTAATAACATAATAAAATTGTAGTGTGTAAAATACATATTTTTTCAATGGTGTTTCCGCTTTAAATAATGACTTCCAGTTAAGTCCCACCTCAGGAGAGACATAGTTTATTGTAAAATAGGAGAGGAAATTAGTCCTTAAGCCATCGGAAATTTTAGCCAAATTGGTATCCTGAACGGGGACAAAACGATACTTATTCAGCCTCAATTTTACACTTCCTCTCCAAAAAATGCATGATAGATTTTGGAATGCTAGCTATAACCAGGTAGGGGACAATCAAGGATACACAGGGGTCAAAATTTTAAAATGATCCGGTCATGTTGAAAAGTATGCCACATCATTTATTCAACCATAAGGATTCCAAAAAGGCATAGTTTGTACTATCTACACCCAAAAGTTTCGGAGTTAAGGTTAAAAACAGCAAAGTCAGGTCAAAAGGTTAAATTTCAGTTGTACGGGGGAAATTTTTAAAATGTTCTCCAATTTGGTTAAAAAGTGGTGCAAATGATTGATGGAGCTCATAGGATTAAAATAAGGAATAGTTTTGAGTGTTTTAAATGCTTACTTACCAAAGTAGTGAGAAAACAAGGTCAAGCCCCATTGAATACCATGGACGTAGACCTTTGTTTCCCCCTACATTGGTAACTAACCATTTTAGACAGTCAAAACTATTCCTTATTTTAATCCTATGAGCTCCACCAATAATGTGTTCCATATTTTATTCAAATCAGAGCAACTTTGAAATTTTACCCCTGTACAACTGAAAATGACCCTTTTTATTGATTGTTGCTGTTTTTAGCCTATAACTCCAAAACTTTAGGCTATAGTTAGTACAAACTATACTTTTTGGAATTCTTATGTATCAGACATGATTGAAGCAATTTAAAAATGTTCCCCCTGTGTAACCTTGGTTACCCTCTACCCTACATGGCTATAGCTACCATTCCAGAAATGCTATCATGCATTTTATGTAGGCCATGGTATACTGATGCCGCATAGTAAGTTTCGTTTTGTCCCCTTTCAGGATATCGAACATTTGCTCGGCTCATGGACTAATATCACTTACCTGTATGTGAGCAAGAGAAACCTTTGAAGTAAATACCATCAGTATTTCCATCCACTGCGTTTTCAGATCGACTCTTTTCTGTGTCAAAGGTGCTACTTTGTGATGTATGTTTCCAATTAGAGGAATTTCAGCGCCTGTTGATAAAACAGTAATTTCTAGGTTTAATCGCCTATATCAATTATTTTAATGTGCGCCTTTCAATAGATTGCCTTCTATAGCCTGGAAATAAAGTCACGAAGCTTGCACAAACTCAATAACTGATATTAAAATTTTGCCTACATTAGGAAGTTAGGTTGAATATCAGTCGTCAAGTACTTGAGTTCTTTATTTGGATTATTTACTAGAATATTGCCATGAGTTAAAGACGATGTGATGTAGGGTGTTAAATTGTCCCCATATCTTGTGAGTAAGCTACTTTGTTTCTCTATGTACATTTGAGAAAGGAATCCTAACTGGGAAACTAAGTAAGACTTGTTTACAATTTGCAAGAGGAAAATAGATTGTTTTATATTGAAAATTGATTTTTTTAATATTATGCTTGCATGCTTAGAGAGAGCTCGGCTATCACTAGCTGTGGATTTTCCAGGCATTACTCAAATAGTGATTGTACAATAGTACGGTATAACGAGTGTGCTTTCCCATTGGACAATGTTAGATTGTGATGTAATCTAGCCTCTTTTAAGTTTTAGGTATGAGATAGCAAGCTGCGGAGCATTTGCTTGTATTGTGTTTAAAGGTATTTCTGACCATGGCATCCACCCGATACCGTATCAAGGGTTTGAACGAATTGACGACTGGAGTACCTCTGATAATCAGGCATGAGCCGTGTAGATAGTCCCGCCGTACCGTTTGCTCGGAACAGGGACATGAAACTGTCCCTTGTCTACATAGCAGACTGCCCCCTTAGCTGATGAGAGACTACTTAGAACCCTCTAGAAGTAGTGGCTCTGAAAATAGCTATAAATAAGCCCTTTTGCAATTCTTACTGACTCGCGCATGTCCGACTTCATGGCTGGCAGAGTATAACCCACTTCCGATGCGCGGCGATCACTGTACAAATTGAATAGCTTCCCCCTTCACGGATAGATGATTGTCTGAAAACAGCTGCAATTTCACTGTGCTGGGAAATGCTGGCATGGTTTACAGTTACATCTTTGCTCAAATTCAAGTTATTCGCTACACAAGTTGTCTGCTATGACCTGGCTCAATGCACTTTCCTATACTTATCCTAAATCGGAAGCCAATTCCACTTTACCCACCGACCCGACTACGCATGCGATGTCTGAACTCGAAAAGGGCTTATTCGAAGCAATGGACTGCCGTATTCGCAAGCAATGGACTGCCGTTTGCCCATCAATATCGAGATTGGTTTCACATTGCCCAAGTGTTTGACTAAAAGTTGTTTCTCCTGACCTACTTTACAGTGATCATGCAGCACTTAAATGTCGCAGGAAATACAAATAGAATTGATGACTGTGGTTTGTGTCAAGTCTACAAGGAGGGACCAGAAAGCATTCAATATTTAGGTTGGTGATGACATCATTTGTGGTACCATTGATTTATCAGAGAGTAATAGGAAATTCCAGGTGACTGGTGTGAATCTATTCATGGTACTGATAATCAATAGTTTCACAAATGGTGTCACTGGTAGTGCATTTTTTTTTTCTGGCCCTGTTTATTGCAATGGAATATCCCACAAAGATTTGGAGTAGGTTTATCCTCTCATTTCCTGGGACCTTAACCCTCGTCTACCCTTTCAGGTTTTTTCCGCCTTGCTAAAACCCCCTTTTCGGTGCCAAATTATTTAATGTAATTGTCAATTGTCATTTTCTGCTACTTTTCATGCAAAAACAAACATCCACCGGGGTATGAGTAAGATACAGGGTGATCCCAAAGTGATGGATCCCTTCGGGAGAGAGGTACCAACATGCCTAGTCCAACATAGGAATATCACAGACACTTGATTTCAGTACCAATGGATAATTATGGTCCTCCTCTTTCCATTGATATCAAAATGAGTACCAGCATGCCTACAATTACGTCATAAAGTTCGCATGTCAGCAAATCTGTAAATTTACATAAAACAGTGTAGAATAGGGGAAAATTGAATTGAATTGGAAAATTCCCTTTTTTCATCAAAAAAGTTAGGAATAATATCCGATTTCACGTGTTTTTTGGCTCTACTTGATGGGAAATGAATAGTTTATATACTTAGTGCGTTTTAGTCCTATTGTAATGCTTTCGAGTTAATAAAATTGCGAAATATCAATTTTCCACCCTATATCTAGTATTTTCATACATTTCTCAACTTATGACGTCATGGGAATGTTGGTACTTATTTTGATACCAATAGAAAGAAAAATCTGTACGCTATCCTGTGGTACCACATTTATAGGAATCGGATGTTCAGTAATCACAGGGGTGGCAACCACCCCCCTCCTTGTGGAGTTTCTTACAAAAATGGCTCAGGTAGACGAGGGTTAGTTCACTGATCGTGGTTCTTGTCATTTTCTGACGAAGTCAGAGTTATTCCTGACGAAGTTGAGACAGTTCCACATTTTTCCAACAGCAAACCCGTTCAAAAATCTACAAAGTATCACGATTATCCGCCGTAAAAGATTATGTAAACGATTAGGGAGTAAAAACAAAACCTAAACATGAAATATATTTGAACAGCAAATAAAAATAAACGCCAATGTGTACCGAAGCGGTTCTAATATCAGTAACAAAAAATCATGTTTATTGTACACGACTGCAGTCTCATCTTTGGATTAAAAAGAGTATAAATGACTTGTCGGAATATTTTATATCAAATTATTAAATTATATCCGAAATAATATGAGCTGCTATCAATTTTTATATTATTAGAATTTGCAAAATATGATCTACCGGTACATTGTCCAAGATGTGCTTTAACTTCACATATTTGCAAAAATTTGTACCAGGTACTTCGATACTGATGTATTGCCCCGCGATGTTACAATTCACTTCAATTGCCGGATTCTCCTTAAACCTGGGTACATAATACTCTTCCGCAAACAGTGTTGTTCCTATTAGAATCAGATCCCACGCGAACTATTGCACCACCAAGACGTTTTCCTGCATAGAATAAAGTACATTTAACAAAACATCATCATTCTCATTACTATTTACGCCATATGAGCTCATATGAAAATGAGACCTGAAACATCCGAGGGCATTAAAATTAAAGCAATAACAGCACATTTTTGAAGAGCGCCCCCAATTTTCAAAATTCGATATTTTTGCACAGTTATGTTGGTAATTGTCTAGGAAACTATACCTCAAAACGAGAATGCTCAAAAATTCGTATTTATCATAAAATAAGCGGTTTTGTAATTTGAATTGGGATCCCAGATTGTACTTAACGGCAGAGATGAAAATGCTAAATTTTACGTCCGTCAATGATGAAATAGTGCCACCTCAAGAAAACGACCTCTACCTTGACGCACACGGCGCTATTTCCCGGCTATTTCATATTGGGAGGCCGTTTCCAGCAGCCGTTGAATAATTATCGGAGATCTCCGATATTAATTATTCTAATTACAAAACTCCTTCGTTTGCGACACATACACATTTTCGAGCTTAACCATTCATAATAGTTCAATAGCCAGTTACCAATGCAACCGTGTAAAAATCCCAAAACCTTTGGAAAATTTCGGGCGCTCTTCAAAAAAATGTGCTATTATTGCTTTAAGCTGAGAAATTTTGAGTAATATATTACAGTTGTTAGTAGTTTCTTGCAACATTAAAGGTGGTTGGGGTTTCAAATTTTAAAATTCGTGTCTTCTAGCCAAAATGAGATAACAGCATGATAGTTAACTTTAAACATTGGATTGCTTTTGGTTTGGATTCGATCAAATTAAAATAATTGAATCGCATACAATCGAAAAACTGTCTTACACATTTGTATGCAGATCTTAAAAACAGAGGTAATGAGAATATTACTCACTGCAACAATCGACTCTATTGAAGATAACCACCTTGCCCACACATTGGCTAACACCTAGATCAACCATCCACCAAGCTCCGGGCTCCTTTTCTGAATGAGAGTAGAGAAGTCATTTTAGGTTTTACACCACTAATGCACACTAATCTACGGGAAAATGTCAACTGTGAGCATGTTTCTTTCAGATTTAAAACTCTCACAAAGGAACTACAACAATATCACACCAAAGTTCAAGCTAAAGTCACCAAATAACAAAATTTTCAACATATGGTGACAAGATTTTTTTAGTTACAAATCACCAAACTCGGAGCATACCAGACCGCTCAGCACAAGATGCTCTATAGTCGCTACGACTAGTAGTGGCCAAATCGATGTGAAATTGACGAGCACGGAAAAAATTTTCTCAAATTTACTGTCCAAATGCCACATAGTTTGAGAAATATACCAGTCTAATATCAAGCATGGAATTACATCACTTTCTTAATGTAACTTGTGACTGGTAACAGGTCATCTAGACATAGTTTTAAGAGACCAGCTGGTAAAGGGTCTAAGGTGCAGGACTTGATCGATGCTGATTTTGACACTGAAGAAAAGTAGCTGAAGGTGCTTTGGCATGACTCCGTTAGTTCAACGGACATAGAGGCAGTAGTAGTATCATGTAGAGTGTTACGCAGCTTCTTGATCTTCCTGTAAAAAAATTCTGCAAAACTGTCAGCAAGATCTTTTGGACATAGTAGCGGTTGTTCCACTCTGGGAGATGTTAAATTACTGACTACACGGAAAAGGTCCGCTGATCACATGTACTGTAGTAATCTGGTTGTTATGATACTCCGTCTTGGCTTTAGAAAGAAGAGAGTTGTATTTAGAACACTGATCTTTGTAAACCTCTTTGCATACTGTGAGCCCAGTCTGTGAAACCCTACGCTCAATCCGACGCCATTCCTTCTTCTCAGCACGAAGAGCATCAGAATACCAAGGTACATGAGGACGCAGAACTACAGATTTCATCTACTAGAATTCATCTAGAAATATTGATGAGGTAAATTTATTTTTCTTATCAGACTTGAGTTTGTAGATTAGAATAAGTTGGAAGGAGGTAGAAGATGATGATATTGTGACATTCATATATTCCATGGCGTTCTCGCAGGTCTCATTTATCCTTACATGGAGACCATCCCTAACGAGAATAGCTGTACTTCCGCCTCTTCTATGACGGCGGTGGGAGTGATGAAGCTTATAATTAGGTAGAGTATTCTGGATATTAGCAATAGCTACATCATCTCTGCCATCTCCAGTCAGCCAAGATTCGGTGATGGCAAAGATATCCAACTGATTGCTGATGACGAAGTCACACAATGCAGCCGATTTGTTTTTTGCCTTGATAGACCTGGCATTCCAGGCAGCAAAGCGTACTTCATTTTGATTTAGATTGTTTACTAATCGTACCCTAATTAAGTTACTTTTATTTATTGCGTTACCCTGATACGACACTGTTGGTTTTCTGATGCAAGTCCTCGTAGCAATCCTAGGTTTTTTGTGCTTGCCACCACGGTTTCCACGAAAATGAAAAGCACCCATGGTTGCAAATTGATGATATACAACAAACAATTAAAAGAATTTCACAAGCAATTTAGTGATATTATACTATGGATGCACAACGGATGTGCAGTGTGCTGCAGATCGTGATCAGCGCACACAAAAGACTAAATTGAAATTTAAAAAAAATGTGCACAATTTAGTTCACCACGGCCAATGGTTATCCAGGGGTAGGTGAGATATTGCTGACCCAGGCAATTAGTGCACCCTTCAAGGAAAGGCTTGTGAGTCAGTTCAGATAATCTCTGACCAGAGAGTAGCTGATTGGGTAGATGCAGCCCTTGCTTCTTATGCAGAGTATATGTTCACAGCAAGATTCCTACTCACGGTGTAACCCAGAGCTTAGGCTACTCCATGTGTACTCTTAGCCCTACTTCAAGGATACCCCCTTGATGTATTATTGATGCAGTACCTACAACTAAGTACTTGCGATGTACACAACCCACTGGGTGGATAGCAGCTATGGTGTAATCTGCAGCGGCCTTCTAGGTGACTGACAGGTACCCATGTAAGCCACCAGTACCTCTGCAGCTACTCCTCGGGAGTACCTTCACAAGTACTCCCCTACCGGCTGCCTAGTAGGCAGCACTTTGAACCATAGAGGGCGCCAAACATTCCATTGTTGTTTACGACTTTCTTATTATTTTAAAGCTGAGTAACATCTATATTTGAGCTGAGCATCACCAAAAATCCACATATATGACATTTTGTGTAAAAACATGACATATGTGACCAAAATGTTAAATAATGGATAAAATTGCCAAAATAATCACACAGAGCTCAAAACTCATTTGCATGGGAGTACCCACGCAGGTACTCCCGCATGGGGTGATTAGTGGTTAAGCTATTGCGTGGTGGGTGATTACCCCCACTTTTGCGGCCTTTGCTACTTCACAGGTACTCCCATGACGAAATTGGTTGTGTTATCGGCACCCATAGTTTAATGTAAAATAAGAGAAAAGAGAATTCCATTTACCTGTAAGTGAGCAAGAGAAAGATCTGGAGTAATTACCATCAGTATTTCCATCCACTGCGTTTTCAGATCGGCCCTTCTCTGTGTCATAAGTGCTACTTTGTGATGTAGGTTTTCCAATAAGGGAAATTTCTGTGTCTATTGGTAATACAGTAATTTCTTCGCTTAATCGCTTATATTAACTACAGGTTGAGTAAAAACAACCTGAACCTTGATTGTATTCGCCATTTTGCACCTTTAAGTAACATATTTCTCAAAATCATAAAAACGGAAATCTTTTATATTTTATTAGCTTCAATTTGGTGCAAAGATGATCCTCATCGGTTAGGTATAGACCGAGATGCAGCATTTCGAATCAAGTAGGTTTTGTGTTATCCATGGTTCACACTAAATCAATGTCCAGAAGAAAATCGGGATATTTATTGAGTTCATAGTAAATGTGATGACATTTAACCCACAAAATGCAGTCACAAATTACCATTGATGCCCTCTATAACTTGCTATCCCCCCTCACTCGCAGTATTTTAAAAATAAAGTAACTTGATACACGTGTCAATGTCTTGAAGAGTTCAATAGAACATACCGTATGAAGAAGCAAACGGCGGTGATAACTTTCCGAGGCAGGGAAGTATTGTCTTTATTTTTAGAAAGAAATTTCTTTCAAAATTGTTTCAAATCAATCTTACCATTATCTCTAGCTTTTGCACACAATGGTTAAGATACCATTTAACTTAAAATAAAAATGGACATCACATACCCCTAACGTCATTTTCGGCAGTGATTTGCTTCCTTGACCGCAGTTCACTTGAACGGGAATCCGTGGACGGGGACAAAACTATTTGATTCAAACGACTGTAGTTTATAGTCTATATCTAACTGATGGGAATGATCTTTACAGCAAATTAAAGCTAATAAAATAAGCTTGCCGTCGATACCACATTATGCTGAGATATATGTTACTTAAGATGCAAATGGTGGCCACAATTTTTACCTTACAAAAATGTGTTCTTTTTTTGAGATTAAAACAAACTTTATGTGCCAGTTTCAACCGATCAATACACCCTAAGAAGAATTTTGTTTGTGTGCGATGCTTCTTTCTTAGCGTGGTAACACCCGAGTTTCTGCTGGCGTTTTGAGATGATGGCAAAAGGTTATTGTCAGTAATCTTCATTTGACATGAAAAATCATGCTGACAAATATTATGTGAGGTTTTATTTCCCCCCTCTATTTTTCTAAAGTTCTAAAATTATCAAATACATTCAACAATCACTTTGATGTAGATTATAAATCTATCAATTGGTTTACTGAAGGGGCATTTCGTGATCCACAAACCTCGTCCCCCCGACTTGCCTAAAAGATGTTTTTATATCATGTGAACTGTTATCCTAAGTAATGCATGTGTGCCTAATATTACGTGCACATTCGATCATATCTGTAATAAATTAGCAATTTGGTATTTTCTGTCCGTAAACGGACAGAATTACAGCAACGTGTCCTTTATGATATAAGCATTGGCTCATAACAGAAAACCGCAAGATCGGAGTCAACTGAAATTTTGGGAATAAGCTTTTTTTTCAAGGGTATCTAGTGAAGCATAAATAAAAGAGAAATCACGAAATTAATTAATTAACATATTTATAAAAAGTATTTTTGACGAACTGATGGTATCAGAATGACTGTATCCCTTACCAGATTGTGGACAATTGTAAATGGCATTAGCAAGTGCGATGTCAGCGTCTGAGAGGGCATTCCCTTGTCCAATGACCTTTCCTGAACGAGATGTAATTGTAGCTTTACCATTTTTGCTGAATTCCTAAATGGAAAGAAGGGTATCACGGTTGTTTGAATATATTGAAACATCAGTTTAGTTTTCTAGTGGCGGAATGGCGAAATTTCGGTGCTTTGACAGACAGGGATATTACATGTAGCTGGACACAAATATTGAGCAAAATTGTTGACGTCTTTTAAGTCCCCGTGATTCAAACGCTCAAATCCATTTCATTTGGCAAGTTTACGGACGCTATAGTTAAAGACCATTAACAACTTATCCCCAAAGACACTAATATTAAAATCATATTGAGAGTGAAAGATAGCATCACGCCAACACGATCTATGACCTTATTACTCCAAATAACGCTCTTTAATGCTCCACATTAACCCATTTTGTCTCTAAACACCGGGGGGGGGGGGCACTCCCATCTTAGAGGTGATGTGCATGTAAGGCTGTTAAGACCCCATTTTCAGCATCACTGTCACCCAAAAACCCCATATATTTAGAAAATGTCACCTAAAGACACCATATTGTTTTAAAATTTTACCAAACTGTCACCCAAACACCCCTGTTTTGGGGAACATTTTGATTTTTTTTTCACTCAAAGACCCCCTACTTTGGATGACATTTTTGCAAAATTTTCTAATCCAATTTTGGGGGAACATTTTGTCATCCGAAAACCCCTTATTTTGGGGCGTATTGGCTGTCTCTCACCCAAAGTTCCATATTTTTTAGGAGAGAGAGCGAGAGGGATGGAAGAGAGCGCAAGGGGTGTGGGGAGAGAGAAAAGAGGGCGATACAAAGAAATAACAGGGAGACTGAGCAGAGAGAGTCATCAAAATGCGAATACTTACGTATTTTGAATAATGCATAATGGATCCTTCATCGTATGGGAGTTCATGGGTAACAATCTCTTGCCAGTCGTATTTCAGGAAGTTGTGTTCCTTCCGGGTATTATATTATCATGATGTATTTCAACGTACTCATCACGATCAGGGCGGGATTGCTCGTGCCAAAAACCTATGACGTGTCCGATTTCATGCACAATAGTACCAAAATGCTGCATGAAATTGAACGAAATGTATTTTCGTCAGTTATACAGAGTGGATGAGCCAGACCATCCATAATAGATATTGGTTTCACCTGGGGGAGGCACTGATACCAGGGGTTCCTAACTCTATGACGTATACGAAAAGTGTGATAGCCATATAGGGGTAGCTTAAAGGCCGACTCAGAGATTTCCCGATGAGGGCGCCCTCAATTGTCAAACAAATTGTGTTTTTTGCATGTACATAATGCTTGTCCATATACTAATCACTGTGTAAAATAGCTAAGCTCAAATCGAAGTCCTTCATATAGAAAATCACATCTTTGTTTAAAAATTCCGGATCCGGACATTTTGTTATACACAGTATCCTATGGCACTGTTATATACACATAAATGTTTACTGCGAAAAATCCGATTCATCTCAAACTTTGGAATTGAGCATTCTAGGTGACTATCTTTAGTTCTAGTTGACTATTTTTAATTAATATATTTAAAAAATATATTCAGAAATCTCTGAGTCCGACTTTAAGCGAGATAGGGGGTTGCAATAGTTGAAATACAGACTGAACACGCTAAAAGTGAATAAATTTTGTTGAAATGCATACCCATGGTTGTTAGGTTCACAAAAGGATTAAAGATTTAGTTTTTGTGCTATCTCGTACTTGAAATTTAAGTGTTTTTTTTAATATTTTCGTTTACCCCCTACTACAGACCCTCTAATATCAATGCTAGGTAGTTAGTACTCTCAAATTGTGGTGTCACTTTTTCAACAGGGGCCAATTTAAGGTTACACAGGAGTAAAACTTTTAAAATGTTCTAATCAAGTTGAAATGTATGCCATATTTGTCCATCGAGTCATAAGGATTCCAAAATAGTTAATCTGATCATATTTCAAATCTTGGCGAATTATTGCCCTTAGGAAAAAAGGACTCCCCACAAAGTATTGTTTTGATTATGTTAAATGTTTACTTATGATATATGGGTCAGAAGAGGGTTCAAACGCCATTGGGATGTTTTCCCTGCGACCCTATTTTGTCCCATAACATGATACTAGGCATGCAGATTCTACAAACTATTCCTTATTTTGAGCACACACGTTAAAGGCACTAGCATAGATTTTCTATATAAATCGCAAACGAAAAACTCATCAAAATCAGATATGTGCATGTTAGTACGAGTAGTAGGTATCATAACAATACCCTAAACAAGTGGTAAGACCAAAAGCAACCTAATTTAGGACAAAATCGACATTTTAAAGTCAGGACTGTCGTACGGACACTTCATTATTACACGTAATTGAATGAGATTCATAACTTTGAAAACATGAAAACTGCTGTTTCCCTGCCTTTTCTGTCAATTTCTCATTTGCAAAAAATCACTTTAAGAATTCTGCTGACTTATCCTTCACATTTAAAGCGTACTGCACTTTTCAACAAAATATTAAATTTTCTTCTTCAATTTGATCGCAAATGAATGTCTAGTACAGGGCCCTGGAAAAATAGAAGATATATTTTACATATAAAATAACATACATACGCCGCCACAACAAGATGGGTACCTTCCCTAAGATGACTCCCTCCCATTCAAATATCCTCATTATTGTACCCTGCAAAATATCAATTTGTCACGAACAGGGTCTTATTTGACAAATTAAACATTGAGCATGAACACATTAACGACAATTTCGCCGTCATTCATTAATTTGCCATGCATTTTTAAAAGAGTGAAATTTTATAGTCATGAAAATATTTGTGATGATACAAATAATTTTGTGAAAATTCCGTTTATTTTTTGTGAGGACCACCCAACCGAACTACTAAAATAAACCGCCCTTATCAAGAATGAGTCCTCCTGGCTGCATGGCAACCGTAATTCGCGCCTTTTGTCTACACACACATTTTCTGGTAATCCAATTATAGCTAGTCGTGCCCTTTGTTTACGCTCGAACTTTCCCCTGTCCGTGTGTGTTTGCTTGCTCTCTCTCCTTTGTTTGCACGTTTGGTCATTCGCTTCTTCATCGCAGCATGAGAAAGTCGCTTGTTGTATCGGTGGTTTACCTACTATTTTAAAAATGTTTTTCTTCACTTCGCATCTGATCAGACTGCAATTCTAGTCGAAAAGGGTATTTGGATATTATGGCCATTTACACGTTCCAAGGTTATGTTATACGCTATATGTTGCTTACCTCATACGGTGAAAAAACAAACCCCGTATCCTTAGGGCGTCACGAATGTCTTCAAGTAAACTATAGCGGGATATTACGTTTACAGTAACGGACGAGGATGTGCATGAACAATACGCAGTTTACTATTTTGGCCAGCTTTGATTACAAGCGATGTGAAGGATTTCACCAATCTGATTCGTTTTATTATTTATATATAATATTCGCATTATAAAGCGTGATGAATCTGCTGTATGGTCGTTCTACTGTGCTAATAACGATTGTTATAGAATGCGTCGTCTTGTTTTTTCTGCACCGGGTAAACATTCCGACATTCTTGTTGGGTTTCTTTCTTTCTTCTTTCTTTCTTTCTTTCTTTCTTTCTCCCTTTAGGATACGCACAAACTCCCCGTTGGGGGACTAACCGAGCAGGAAGTAGGAGTTCGCCCTTGATCTTCTTTTTTATCTACCGTTGCGTATTTTGTGTCTTCGTGCTTTATTGTAGTTGGTTACTGACGACTTAAATAGCTTCGAATCACTGATATTAGCTAATGTTCGGCGGGCCAGTTGTTCCATTCACGAACAGTAAGTAGGTATGAATGAGTATTTAAAGGCATCAATGCATGTTTGGTATTCAATATAAACCTCTATTATAATCGGTTTATAAA
>JAMKCH010080578.1:0-11789 GCA_023653785.1 Ophioderma brevispina | reverse complement strand
CTTCACGACGAACCCAAGGCGATACCACTATTTTAAGTGGAAGAACGCCGGGAGGCCGAGAGTTCTTCCACGCAAAAAAAATAATGGTGTCCACGGGTTCAATTCGTCTCTAAAGCATTAACGTCCCAAAATCATACCTTTATTCTATTCTTAAACAGCTTTGTATTAAGTCATCTTTGTAACCCAATTTCGCGATGCTTTACAGCATAAATAAAGACTGCACAACCCGAGTGCCAACATTGAACAACACCGGTGAATGCAAAGATCATAAGCAAAGAGACGCACATTGGCAGGGACTTGCCGAGAATAGCAAAACGCCAGGATGATGCGAGCGCTTCAACCTAAAAATAACATCAATGTATGCAGCGCAGTACTACTGGGTTCAATTCGACATTGAACCCGGGCAATCGCCAATGAAACTGCTACATTTTCAGCTGTTTAAGAATTGCTGATGATCTACCAGTCTTTTTACAAACATGACAAATCGCATATCATCATCACACACCCAAGGTTGCATGAGCACAGTTGCCTTGATGTTTGCTTGCTTAAGTCGAGTGTTGTCTGAAACTTAAATGGCCACCAAACAATTTTCGGATGTCATTGCCGTCTTGATGTATGTAGGCCGGCCAACCCTGAATCCTGCTTGAGGAGGTCAAGTCTGGAGGATGCGTATGTCTTGCCTCCAAATGCCATCCAAAATAAAAGGGGACTATATCAAAATTAGTTTTGTTTGTTTTGTTTTTACATTCAGTATAACTCACAACTCACTATACTTCTAGCATCTTCTCCTAATCACGCATCCATGATGTAAGAAACAAATCTGATTGAAAGAGCTTCCAAATCTTCAGCAGCTGAAAGACACCAACGAGACACCTGCAATACCATTATATAGGCCATAGGTGTAATCCACATCTTTAATGTTAAAGGCCAGGGATAGCTGACTGAAAAAAACTTACCTTTGAATTAATTTACCATGATAAGAGGTAGCTTTGTCTTCCTAATTTCAAACATTTACATATGATGAGAGAACATTGAACAGAATTTACCATCTTGGCAGGTTGGTCCTTAATTTCACACATTTAAATGGTAAAAGATTTTTTTGCCAACAAATTAACATGACCAATGAAGTATTTATTTTCTGAGAAAAAAATGGCATTTCAGTACCACAGGGCTAAGAGCAGGTGAAAGCCTGAGATCCTTTTCTATGAAATCTAAACAGATATAATTCATACCTCTAGTTTGAATGAACGTTTCACTTTTTAAATATTATTATCCAAATTATGAATGTGGAAATACCTGGCTTATTTAATAATTCATTATTATTAAACATTAAGTACTACCCCAGGGTTGACTCCCACTTAGAAGCAGACCTCAGAGATTTTAAAATATTTAATTTTTGTTATTAAAACAACATCCAAAATTGAAGCGTTAAAAGAAAATAATAACAATGACTAAAGAAAAGAACCCAATTCGAAGGCATGTTTCGTAACACCAATTCCTCTAACAAGGTAATAAAGAATGAGAAATACCATTTACAATATTCCATAATGAAATTTTACGGTATTTTATTACATATAATTCATTATGATGACAAGTTGTACCAAGCATTTCCTGAACATTGATGCTTGAAACTGGTTTCTTTTTGTACGTTCTTTAAATCCTTCAAGTGTTTGCATATTGTAGTTGATGATAAATTGTTTGTAATATTCAAATGTATCTAGTTGTTAATCATCTGGATGGACATGATTTTTTTCACTACATTGAAGTAAGGCAAGAACTTTTTTCAACCTTCAATATGAGAGCACTTGAAGTGACTTTACATCAGGAGTTCTCAATAGGCGGCCCGCGGGCCAAAAATCGGCCCGCACACCATTGATTTTTGGTCCTCGATTTGCTCTAATAATATTATTGGAAACATAAGAATTTTAGGTGTATTTGGCACTCGAGTTCGGAGGAAAATTCAAAACAGTTGGTCTTTTCTATGGCCCTTCAGCTAATATAACTGAGAACTCCTGCTTACATTATCTATGACTTTTTACAAGTAGGCTACTTACAAGAACATACTGTGAACAATTTCTTATTTTTCAAAGTGTACGAGAGAAAAATAAATTTTGCACCATTTGTTATTTTGGCCCCGAAATTTGGTTATTCGTATTCATATTCAACCCTTAAAGTAGGTATTTGGTCAGGAAATTAAGATCGCTGGGTTTGCATGCATGACCATATTTCTGATCTCAACCCTGAAATTTGAGAGATGAGAATAAAGGAGCCAAAATCATCAGGATAAAATAAAATCTATGCTACAAAAATGTGAACAAAGAGTGTGAAATTTTTGGGCAGCAACACAGAATACATGATACAAAATAGCAAAATTTTGGGGGGTGCAATGCTAAACATGAAATTCATCCAACCAAAGGCAAAACACAAAATGCTACTAATCAAGGAGTACTTGAACAGACCCGATAATAACACAGCAATTACAGTTGTGTGTTGATTTGCAAACATCTGTTCAAAAACACAAATGTACCAGATCGAATGCAAATGTTAAAACATCACGCCTTCAAACTGTGAAGGCACGTGTCATCTTCCATGCTGGTTCTGTGAATGGGGACAAAGGTCACATGAGGGTCATCATGGTCACATGAGGTTACCCAACAGGTACACCGTGATCCTGCACAAGGACATGGTGTTATGAAATGTGGAAAAACCAAGCAATTTTTTTAGAAATGTGGCCACTTTTGGGACCATGGTCTATTTTAAGACCTTTGACCCCCCTCTGAGGGTTAACTGAGGGAACTACCCAAGGACAATTGCATTATAAGAAGATATGAAAAGTGTACATTTATGTAGAAAAAAAATGTTTACATCAGGGTGGTCAACATTTTTACCCAGGCCAAACAGAAAGACAGACCACACCACTACCAAAGCAAACCTATATGACCTCTTGAGACAACACAAACGTGGGCGGTGGGAACCTACCTGAACAAATACTGAAATCATGAAAAGCACTCAGATGTTAAGTGGAAAATCTCAAAAATACTTATGAACCTACCCTATATAGTACAATGCCAACAATGGTACAATTTGTTGTTTGTTGTCAAATGTTCTCTGCAGTAGGGACGCGTCACCCAGATTTCTGATCTTGACGCCAGTCCAAAGTCCTAACAATTGGGAATAGACTGCACATCTATTTTTAAAACATACAAATTAAACATATATCTGTTATCAAGCCATGTTTATTTACATGGGATTGAGGGTACATTTTAATAAATCTACATTAAGTGTGGTCTTAGTATGAAACTCAGATCAAATAAAGTTTAAATTAAAACAGAATTAATTTGTAAAGAGAAATAATCACTTACTTCTATTTCAGCTAATAAAGCCAAGTGATGAGGTGAATTTGTTACTGAAGATTATGATCCCCACTTTTAAAAGCTAGTGCAACCCCTGGGACAAAAGTAATTATTCTTTTTGGAGAGACTGTCGCAAGGGGCATTACAGTTTACATAACGTCAAAGCACTTGAATAACCCTGTACAAATGGCACTGTAAGCATGGGGATACAAAGGTTGTATGTCAACTCAAGGAACAAGAGCAAAATGTACAGTTGCTATTGAATAAAGATAATGGACACAGTATGGACCTCAGAATGAGGTTTGTTTTTGCAAGTAAATCAACGGGTACGTGCATTGCAGACATAGCTCTCGCAATGCATTGTATTGCAAGCTGCATTAAGGAGAACGTACGGCATAGGGCAAAGCTGGGTGGGTGGGGTTTGCACTACTGATGGTACCAGCATGGCATTCAAGAAACCCCAGCTTGCCCCCTCTCTCTGTTTGTTTGTATGTGTGGTTTCATTTATTAAAGGCCGACTCGGTGATTTCAAAATATATAATTTTTGTTTAGTGTAGTAATTAAAAATTAGTCAACTAGAACTTATGATACTCACCAAAATGACTCAATTCCAAAGTAGAGAGATAAATGGATTTTTGTTTTCAGCCAAGTACACAAAGTAGTTACAGGTAAACCGTGCCATAGGATTACCGGTAAACAAAATTCCGGGATTCCGGACTTGTAAGGACAAGGTTGTGATTTTAAAGACTTCGATTTGAGCTTAGTATCACACAGTGATTATTAAGGACAATGCATTATGTATATGCAAAGAACAATTTGTTTGAAAAAATTGAGGGCGCCCCCTCCTCAGGAAATCTTGAGCAGGCCTTTTTTAGGACCCCTACTTTGCTCCCAAATGCTTGAAAATTATAGTTCCACAGCCCAAAATTGGGAAGAAAACTTTGTTTTATTTCAACGCTCAAAGCTTTTTTTTAAACCAAATTGGTTCCACACCAGTAAAATGCTCCAAATTTCAGGTTTTGAAAGCAATGGCGGATCGAGGATTGGAAAAAGTCAAAATTAACCGGGGGGCTGAAGGCTTGTTGTCATGGTCCAAAATATGCTCAAAAGGGCTCGATTTTTGAATGTTACAGGAGGCCGCGTGCACCCTCCAGGAATCGCACCTGGAAAGACCTAAACTTTTTGTATTAAGGTAGAAAGATCCTAATCAAACTAAGTCTAATTTAAAAATTTTTCATATCTTTCATTAAATAATATTTTATAGTAAAATGTACAATTATTGCAATCCGACACTTCTGTATAAAATTTGGCAAATGAGAGATCCAATGATGGGCGCCCATGGTTGTTATTTTTGAAGAAAGAAGAAGAAAAATTTGATGCGTTCTCATGACCAAAGTGTACCACCTATCAATATAAACTTGGTATTTGATAATTACACAATTTGCCTCGTACTGACGATTTTATTTTTTCTAATTTATGAAAGGTTTGATTAACACATTAGGTGCTCAAGTTTTTGGTGATCGAGATCTCGATCAAACATGTGGCAGGTATTATAAAATGGTGCCCTTGTCTACACATAAGAGTGTACCCAAACCGTACCGCGGTGGTCGTTTTGAATCCGACCGGACGGCCCAAATGCCACGAAAGGGCCAATCTATTTTGAGTTTAACGCCCAAGAGCAACGAAAGCCAAATTTTGGGTTCATTGAATCTTCGCCAGTTTTTCCCGGCACAGGAATAAGTAGCGTGTAAAGTCAATAACGGCCCAGATGCAACGAAACACATAGCTTAAGTTTACGGAAGACGGCCCAGATGCAACGAGGTAAACATCGCGTATTTCCCCGGAAGACGGCCCAGATGAAACAAGGAACATCGCGCCCATTTTCCGGAAAGACCGTCTCAGAGCACCGAGGGAACATCGCGTTGCGAATGCCAATGATAACAGGGATAATAAATAAATAAATTACAAAATAATGGTATGCGTAACTTCACACTGATTGCATGAAATTTGTAGCATTATAGTTAGCCAGTCGTGAGTGGCGCTATTACGCTACGTCATAGGCGTGCGTGGCGCTATTACGTACGTCATGCTCCGGTTTAAGTCAGGAATGCGTTTATGCATAATTAAAAGTATAGCTTATCGGAAAATGGTTGGCCGCTATCACCATCGAAATCGAAATTGTCTATGTGCATTTGTACACAGTGTCACCCGCCTGATGATGAAAAGCATTGGGCCTTCTGCAGGGCAAACCGTCCGACTGCAGTTTAAAAGCACGCATCATTCCAGGGAAAATGACGTCCCAGGTTTTGCAACGAGGAACATCGCGTCATTTTCCTGGGAAGACGGCCCCAGATAGAGCAAACGAGGGGGAACATAGCGTCAGTTCCGTAAAGAAGGCCCAGATGCAACGAGGAACATCGCGTTTTTTTCCGGTTGTTTAGCGGCCCAGATGCAATGCGGTCCAATGAGAGTCATTTGCCACGTTTTAGTTGGCTCATCATTGCATCTCGGTCGCGTTAGGGTTAATATTCAAAAAATAGAAAAATACCCTGATTTCACATCTCATTAATATGTTTAACGTCTCTAAATAACCCAAAATCCGGGTAGATTTTAAAAATAAAAAACGTCAGCACAAGCAGTATCATCTAATGACCAACTCTTGCAAAGAATGGCCATTTTATTTGAAGGAAAGAGAAAAAAAACGGGAGATATTGTGCGTCAAAAATGACACTTGAGGCCAAAAAATAGAACTGAGAAAGAAAGCAAATAGGCAAAAATAGGTTTTCGGATACTTACTGGCCAATTAACATCACCAGTGTTCTTGCAGCCATTACATATTTCCTTAACACCTATTTAGTGTGGGTTGGGATGTCAGTGATGAAACAGTTCCGTAGGATTTGGTTTGCTCTAAAGTGAATGTTCTGCCGTTTTTCATTCAATAGGGACCAGGACAGTCAGAAATGATGGGGTTGGGTGCAAATTTTGGACTGCTGCCCCTTCATCTAAGGGGGGAAATGTTACCCAGGGAAAAATTTAAATTGCGTCAAAATGTGTTTTAATGTACATAAAACTGTTAGTCTCCTTAAGGATTAGAACAAGTATAATTTGCCTAGTTCCGACCCACCTTTGTTAAAGGGCGGGGGCTTAGCGCCATAATGGTTCAAGGTCATCCTGGGGTAAATTTACCAAATTTCAGATTTTGTTTGTCTTTTTTAAACTGACTGATAGTTGTTTGTATTGTCTCACAGGATCCAAAAAAGTATTATTTTACAGTGTGATGACAGTTAGTTGGCCTAATTACATAGCCAAAATGTCGCCAAAAGGGTCACATGGTCTATGGGGGTCACCAGAACTTTCCCTGGTTGTCGCCAATGGTGATATCAACAGATCAATTTAAAATGCAATTTTCGGTTTCTAGTATGACACCAAGGAATCATTGACCACCACTTTCAACAACCTCGGAGCATGACCCCAGGGGACTTGAAAACCATTATGGGGCTATACCGCTTTAACCTAAAGGTTGGAACATAGGTAATATACTTTTTCTAATACCTTTATGACGAGGCGACCGCGTTAGAGTGGGCACATTAAAACACAATTTGACTCGATTTTTAAAATTTTCCTGGTTTTAAAATTTAACCCCCTTGAAGGGGGCATCAGTAGGACAATTTGCACCCCATCATTTTCTGACAGTTTAGGTCCTATGAAACCAAACAGCAAACAAAAATCAATTTAGCATGAAAAATCCTACGGGAATACCACACCAACCACCACTTATGTAAAAGAGGTTGTATTTGCATGATTTCCTGGTCTGTATAGAACAAAGTGTTCCATTTGTTTTTTTATTTCTGCAAGTTTTTTGCAAAATATCGTAACTAAGGTCTAACGCGTTTTGCTAGGAAACAACATTATTTAAATATTGGTAATTAGCATTTTGGATTTTTCATGGTGGAAATTACTAAAACTGGACACAAAACAGAAAATTGATTTTTTAAGGAAAAACCATTTTTGAATTAGGATTCTTCTACATTAAAAAACAAAACAGCTAGCTCAGCACAATACCAACACACCACGACTCAACCCAAAGCCTCCCAGGGCACAGTTCTTGCTAGTTGAGAAGTAGCGCTATGTCCCCACACACTTAAAGTTAAAATTTGACTTGTTGTCCATCTTTCCCATGATTGTAGCTCGGTTCACAGCTTGTTTATTTATTTTTTGGTGGATTGTGCGGAATTTGGAACCTAACAATGGCATGTTTTAATGATATATGAGCGATGCCAGGGGACCGACTGGCGATGCCAGGACCGCGAAAATATTTACAGTCCTAGCAGGCAAGTTGGCCGGTTCGACCATGCACGGGTCTTTATCATGGTGAGAGGACATGGGGTTGGGCATGACGGTTAAGAGTTAGGACATGATTTTGCATGATGTTAAAGTCCGCTCGTGGTAAAGGTCCGCTCGATCTTCAGGAAGCAGCGCTAATTGGCCTAATTTTGTTTTCGATTAAATTAAAGGTTGCGCAAATTAATGTGCGACATTTTTTTTGGGTGTGTTTACAAAGTTGTAATTTGTAAGACTTTAGTGGGCTTCAGATGTTTTCTGAGTTCACACAAAATCCTGTCAACCATGATCCACCTTTAGAGTATTAAAGTAGCTCCTATTCTAAACCCTTTATTTTTACACTTGTGTTTCTTTTCTTCCCCTGAAATAGAGATTCATTAAATTGAATGGACATGCATGTCAATAGAAGACCCGATTATCATTAGGGTGCACCAATGCCAACAGAGCCCACTCAAGCAAATCATTAATAATGTCGTTTTGGAACAACTTTATCGGTCGGCATTGTGTTCACTCAATGTAAAACTGGAATGTATTACCCAAAAATAATTATGGTTAAAAAAAAAAATATGCAATCTGTTAAAATCAGGAGATGAGGTTCTAGGGGGTATGTATCTCTGCTAGGGGAGAATGGGTAGGTAAAAAATCTGTCCTGCGGGGAGTAAATTAATTTTGGTGCAAATTGGAGGTTGTGGAGCAGGAGGAGGAGAACAACATTTCACAAAGTTTTGAGTCAATAAAACATGAATTTTGATGTTTTGGGAAAGTAGAAGAAGCTCTTAAAACTGGAGCATACTCAAACCAAACAAGGGGTCTGAAAAGAACTGTACAAGAGGTGTGAACTGGGTACCGTAAGTACAGTCTTGACCACTGTGCATACCCATACTGCCATTTAGGTCAGCATTTTGTTGGACACCTCCGCTTTGAACAAGAAGTATGCAGTACAGTTTTTTAAATAAAGGGGACTGGAGAACCCAATCAGACCTTACTTTGTCTTGTCTGAAGTAACGACTTGCCGCTTTTCAGCGAGTGATTTGTACCTACCTACGTGTACGCTGAAAGATGGACAATGCCCCACCCCCCGATACTACCACCTATGAGACAATCTGATTGGCTTCATTACAGAAAGACAATTGAGAACGATGGCCCTCGAGTAACAAATCCAAAATAGTGCTTTTTTATCTTGGTGTAAATTATTTTCATACATCTTCTCACATATCTCTAATTTACTCATCAACAGTATACCTTCCAAGTAAACAATCAAAATAGATACGACACGGTCAGACAGAAGACAGACAGAAAGGACAGACAGGGAAGACAGACCCAGACAGACAGACAGACAGACCGACAGCGAACAGACAGACACAGACAGACAGACAGAACCAGACAGGACAGACAGACAGGACAGGCCCATATCGATAGATAGATAGATAGATAGATAGATAGTGCCTAGGGCAATTAAGCTTATAAAACAGTGTGGTCGGCAGCCACTAATTAAGGCAGTGATTAAGTGCTATATAAAAAAAATTGGTTATTATTATTGTTGAGAAAGAAATTTTTGAAACAGTGCTCCATTGTAATCAATTTACATCCAAAGCCAAATACGTGCAAATTACGCTCAACACCTTGACAAAGGGTAACGCATAGAGCGAGTTCCGTTCTTCACCATTAAAATCAAAAATGCTCGGTGGGAAATGGATATTATACGAGTGTGAATGGGCAATTATACCAAAGGTGAATGACTCAGTCACCAAAGAAAAGGCAAACACATGCAATAATGTGTGAATTCCAAATTATTGCAAGGAACATAGCACCAGAGGTTATGAAAACATCTGTGTCTTTTGAGGTCTGACGACAGTGGTGTATGGGTTTCCAGCGGATGACTTTGGCAAGGGTAAATGGACAAACATGTAATGAAGAAAACAATTCTTTAGATTAATGTCAATATAACCTGGTCATTAATCTGTTGCTTTTTTGTTCACCCACTTGACTCAGTAATACAAACCTGATGAATCGTTTCACCAACTTGAGTCACTTGTATTTTTTAACACTGTACAATTGGTCCATTGATCTGAATCGCAGGGGATTTCGCCCTTTTTCTTTTCTTCTGGGGAGAAAATACCATGTCCAAAAATGTATTTATGATCGAGATGCCCACGGCAAGCCATTGACTCTTCCTGCATGATAATTTTTCTTCAATTACACTTCCTAGGCCTTCCAATCCTATTTAATTTTCTTTGTAAAACATTTCAAAGGACATCAGGAAATTCCTTTTGTTAAATTTACTGTCTATATTCACAAAATCACACTCACAATGACTGTTTTTTTTCAACATTACTTAGGTGTTTAAGTCATTTTTTTGGAGGGGAGGGGCGGTCCTACCATTGAACCCCAAGAAGGCAAACATGCACACTTTTTGTGACAAACATTTTAAAATCACATTTTAAAAGTCCGTCCCATATTTTTTCCTTCTCTTCTTAAGATTTTCTATGAGCAAGATGTGCTCCCAAGTTCCTTACACCTGTTTATGCCCTGCAAATCCCTGGGTTAAATTTAAGGTTCAGGGTTTGGATTAGGACTAAGGTAAGATTAACCGATCGGGGTTTCCTCTGGCCAATCCAATGGCCAATATTTTTTTGTAGTATCGTGCTATCCACATTTGATCCGGCAATTTGGCCCACATATTAAAGATCGCACTGTCAATGTTTAAACTTGGGGAAGCGATGATGATTACAAATTACAAATCTGTGCGGTCCACATTTGCTACAAGTTCTGATGAGGAATTTCAAATGATAATGTTACCTTTTTTGAGCAACGCTTTTTCCTGTTTCTACTTAAAACGTAAAATATCCATAATCACTTTCCCTTTCTTTCATTCCATACATCGACTGAGAATTGGCAGGCTCTGACATTTTGGTTGAATCCGATTTTTTTGCTGATTTGCAAATCTGACACCCAATCGGATGTCCAATACAAAAATTGGTTTTAAAATCTCTAGACTAAAAGGATTCTGTATGCCTCTATTCAGATATTCAAACAAACACTATCACGGAGTAGACCTAATCCCATATGAAGATATAAACCTTCAGAATAACATTAGACAGGTCTGTCATTAATTGGCCCAACACACATTGCCTGTTCAGACGGTCAAAAAACGCCAAATGTTTTCAACTCCAAGGTTAAAATTAAATCCAATTATTTTACTTCACTCAAAGTTGTGTGTCCTCCCCCCGACCATTCTCCTCCGCTTCTCCTATTAGGCACAAGAAAAAAAAATGTTTGTATTGCCCTTTTCCCGACCGACCCAAAAAACGAAAAATCCGGGTCTCGGTTTTTTTTTTTTTTTTGAGAGTGTCAAAATCTCATTGAGAAGTTTTATGGACATAAATCCACTGGCTTTTCTAAAAACGTTGGTTCTCATAACTGACAACCTGATATACCCCCCCTTCGGGTGGAGCATATTGCCCATCTACAGCCCGAATCATAGATTTTGTGTCTGAATTACGTCTACACTGTACATTCCAGTCGAGTCCAGTATCGGGGACATTTTCTGTTACATGAATTTTAAAGTTGGAATTTTTAGAAAAGAAAATCACACCTTATAAGTACCAGCGCAAAATCATCCATCAGCTTCAGGGACATTCCCCATTTGGCCATCTTACAAATATAGCCAAATGAGTTATGATTAAGATCGTGCATACAATTTTGTGTCCCAATTATAGCCTCATGCTTTAGGATACAGGGTTAAAAAACAGTAACTTTTCCCCATAAAAATGACATAGAATTTGACAGTCGCGGTGCGTATTAGCTCAAATGTTAAGCGGTGGCTTTTGCACATGTTCAGTAAGGCCGAACATTGGTCGCGCGCATGTGCAGTAACATAAAATAATGGGCGATGCACTTTCCAAATTGTAATTGGAAAGTTCCAGCCGCTTTTGGGGGGTAGTACGTTTATGCCCTTTGAACTTTGATGTTTTCACAATCATTACGGATGGGATTAAAAGTGATATAGTGTACTATATCTGAAGTTTTTTAACCAAATTGATGTGATGATTTTTAGGGGAATATCACCGAATTCGTTTAGTCAATGAAGTGGGC